>JAZHYW010010208.1:0-205787 GCA_037355805.1 Ixodes ricinus | reverse complement strand
TAACTCATATTCAACCTGATTATGATACAATTAATTGCAAAGGTGCAAGCGAGCTGGACAGAGAATGATGTGAAAAATAATCCCTGGAGAAAAAAAAACAAGAGGGACGAAGGACAAACACAAATCTCCAACACATAGCCTCGTCATACATTCAACCCATGTTTGAACACAACGGGTATATTTGAAAATTTCGGTTGAAGTATCCCATTAAGGGCAACATTTTTTGAACATATTTCTCTCAAGCGTACCTTCTTTTTCCCATGTGCTGTTCCTATATATAGGTATCATATATATGTGAGTTGTTTTTTTACTAGTTCACATTTTGTTTTAAAAAAGGCGTGATAAGCTACCTTTTGTGCGGTTTTATTGCAGGTGACTTATACGGCCAGGAAAACATCGTATAGGGAGATAGTCGCAAAGTATCGGTCGGATAATGAAGTAGGATTGTTACTTAACTTCTTTTTGTGCAAAGATATATGAAGCTCTCAATTACAAACTTTCTCAGTATCATTGTTAAAAGATTTGTGGATGATATTTTCATTTGCACTTTCGATAACTTTCCGGAAGTAAAAATTGTAAAGCGTATAGCCACTATAATGCCGGAGTTAAAGTTCTCAATTCAAAGGCCAAGCGATGGATTGACTTACAGTCTTCTGAGATCTTAGATTATTTCAAAGGGTGGCCTGTGCTGGGATTACGGGAAGGTTCGTACCGAAAAACCGTTGTTGCCTTTTGCAGCTGCCACGCAAAAATCCGTAAAAAAAGGTGTCGTAATGTCGGTGTTGCACAACGCCTTGAGGAAGGCGTGTTCACATCGTTTGCAATCAGCGCTGATGAGCCAGCAGTTAAAGATAAAGTTTGAAGGTGTACTCCATCAAAACTGGTTGCAAAAGTTTGTGGCGAGGCTTACAGATCGATCAGTTGGTAAGGATCGGAGGAAGAACAGCTGAGGCACTGTGTGGTTGTACCTTTGTTCCTGCGGTTTCTCATAATTTGAAAGCGGTGGCATTCTGGGACCGGTGTTTCGGTAGTTTTTAAATCAGATTTTAAGGTTAGTAAGCTGACGCCTTTTTACAAGGTTTATGTGGGAAGTGTAAAGAAGCACAGGGCAGAAGAGGTGGAGTGTGAGAGAGAAGTTGTGTACCGTGTTCCTGCCTCGAGTGCGGAGGGGCGTATACGGGCCAAGCAAAGCGGTGTAGTAATGATCGTAATGCTGAGCACAAGGAGAGGCAGTTGGCATCTAATTCGCAAAATTCGGAGATTGCAAAACACGTAGGTGAATGGAATGATTGCAAGCCGCTGTGGAATAAGACAACTCATAAGGAGGCGAGGAGAGGTGCTGCTAAAAGAATCCTTATCCGGAACTAATTAAAACAAACAGGACGGCTAAAATGTATTAGTAACCCGTCAACATTTACAAACGATGCAACAGCGGATTTCTGGGCCTTCGAGTGTGTTTTGTTTGAGGTGAGGCCATTGTTTCCAGCCGTTTGTGTTTTGTTTTGTTTTTGGATATTGTGTTGGAACGCAGCTGTTTTAGGGTTTACCTCGAGAATGTTTTTGTGGAACCCTTTTTTTCTTGAGGGAGAGTGGGTGGGTTGGGGGGGGGGGGGTTAAAAATACCCCTTAAGAAGGTCACACGCTTTGTCGCGTTTCTGAAAGTCTTTCAGGTGGAAATTATAGACGTAGTTTGGTTAAGAGATCTGTGGGAGCGTCTCCTTTGAAATCTTTTGGTCGACTCCTTTCCTCTCCCGCTCCTGCCTTAGCTACCCTCATCTCTCTCTTTCACTCTCTCCTTCTAACACATATTCTCGTCTCCATGGTACAACTACACATACGCTGACAACCCAAAACAAAAAAAAACTTGAGTTTAGTTGGCGTTATCCAGGACAAAACGGCCCTCTCCCCACCAACTCTGTAAACATTCCAATCGTCGACACCTACAAGCACGTACAAGTCCTTAACATACCTCTCGTGTTCACAATAGCCGATTCCTGGTACAACCCCGAAAGGACGACAACATAGGATGGGACGCGCCATCAGCGGCATAATGCGCGTACATAAAACAATACATATTCCGAACGCAGCTGTCAAGGGCAGCGAAAATAATACAAGCACCTTCGTAGACGAATGAGTTTATATGCGGAGCTCTATAAAAACAAGTGGAAGGTTACAACGTTCTCGTTCGCACCACCACCTGCGGCCCATCGTCCTAGGGAGGAGGCACGCGCCGTTAAATAAGAGAGGCTCAAACCCCTGAAGAAGGCAAAAACATACAAAATTACACTACTAGTGGTTGTTTGCTTCCCGCCTGGTGTCGGCGTCAAGTTTGAATTTTGGGGGAAGTGTTTCAGTCTGGGTCGGAGTTGGCTTATTGATCGTGTTTACGAACTGCGGTGGTGGTAGTGGAAAGGATGGGTGAGACAGTGTTAGACGGTGTGACGTCTTGCGCCAGGGGATGGTTGCTTGTTGTACTTATAAGCGAGGCTCGGGGAATAAATGTTTAGCTGAATTTGAGACCTGTGTCTGTGTTGTTCTCTTCTTTTTTGTCCTACGTCTCGGGTTTACAATATTGAAAGTACACCAGCTCGGTTGAATCTTCTCTGTATATTCTACACAAACATAAACTGTTGTTAGAAGGATACAATGCCGCAGTCAGCATTTCACGACGTTCCGTCAAAACGCTCCATTTGGACGCGTTTTAAGATATCGGTTGCTTATCGGAGCGCATCTCTGTGCCTACGTCCTGAAACGCAGAAATGCGCTAAAAAAAAAAAAACAGGAAAGAAAAACGTTTGTACAGTATGCCGTATCATGCTGCCCTGGCGTTATATCCTTGCAAAAATAATTGATTTGATATTTTTTGATGACGATCAACAAATTTCTAAGTGGAACTATACTTCTATTTGCCCAGTTAAAAAGTTAATGAACCAATTTTAATTAATTATCCGAATAATAGTTGCAGACTATCTCTACACTATGTCCTCTTTTGCCGTATAACTCACCAGGACGAACCGCATTCATGTAGCTTTCACTGCTTTTTTAAACAAATATGAAAGTTTAAACAACACCTTGCATGCATATATATATATATATATATATATATATATATATATATATATATATATATATATATATATATATATATATATATATAACATTAACCTAAAGCAGACGACAGAATGAAGAAGGAAAAGACTCTCGGGGAAGATTTACCACAGTGCTAAATATTATACAATTAAATTTATTTAAAAATTATAATCTCCCAAACGGCCTGGCAGAAATAGTGTCTGTTTTCTTTTCTTTCAGGTTCAGAAATAAGAATATACTCATTTTAATGGGCCTCCTGTTTTTCATCATATTGTTGGGAGCTATCATCTCCATTTTGTTGTTTGCAGGTAAGTGGGCTAAGAATGCTTCTTTATCAAAGGCCTACTAGGTGGCATAGGTTGGACAGATAACGACCCTTCGCGGTCGAACCATTTCACCAATTCAATCCCTGTCTTCTGACTGAGCGTTTATTGCGGGCAATGATGAGCTCAAAGGTCACTGTATAAAATAGGATAGAGAGCCGCGATACCTTCAGGCATCTCGGTTCTTCAAATCACGATTTACAGGTTTTGTTTTATATTTCACCTTAAATCGCCATGAATGGTTCTCGTCCTCCAGAAATGTTAAAACTACCTGCGAAAAACAAAAAATTGACCGCATCTCCACGTGGTGAATGATGTTGGTTGGGGCAAAGCTCTGGTGGTGCTTGTCTGCGTAGACGCTGAGCCGCAGCATGCCGAGCCTTTCGTTCGTTTTCATCCATGTCAGAAAGAGAATGTGTGGTATAGAACGTGGTTATATACGCATTTGAACATTTGACCGCAGCGCCCTCTCGTCTATAAACGTTGAGCCAATGCATGCTAAGTTTAACGCGATTATATACGCATTTGACCGCAGCGCCCTCTCCTGTATAGACGCTGAGCGGCTACATGCAACGTTTCATCCATGACAGAAATCCCAGGTCTTGACTTACTACCACATCTCAGAGCCCCTACTCGTCCTGTTCCTGCGCAAACAGATTTCAACATTTTTTTCATCATTTTTTATCTTTGTTTATTTTTTTTTTTGCCCTACACGAGCACGTGAGCTCACGAGCACGTAATTTTATTATCATTTTTCTTCTTTTTTTGTCCTACACGAGCACGTGAGCGTGTGCTCACGTGCTCCTGAACACGTGATCTCACGAGCACAAGCACGAGCAACCGACGCCGGCCTACGGTGGACGGACATACGGACATGGCTAGCCCCTAAGGAGCTTCGCCCCTAAAACGTTTCGGCGGGGTTTTGTAGGTAGTCTAAATCTTGATTTCTAACAATCGCCAGCATCACCGGCTCTGCAAGAATATGACTTCGCCCAAGGGCTCAAGAGAGAGCAATTAACCAACACGCAACTTTTCATTGCCTATTCTTAGCGCATTCTGTAATGTTCTTGTTTCCATTATTTTAGATAGCAATTCTACAATTTTAATGAGAACGCACTACAGAAACGCAACATTCGTCATCTGACTCTTTCTATTCTCGAGTGGTTGGAAGTATATCTCGAATTTAGCGGAGGTTTGAGTGCCGGAGGTCGCGATGCGACGCCTGCTCAATAGACCCCTTTCGAAAGTAACGTGCTCATTGCTAAAAGGTGTGAAGAACTGCAGAATGGGGGAACAAGCAACACCGCATAATGTAAAATTCTAAAGCTACATCGAGCTTAAAATGAAGTGTCATCAGTAGAGCTTCTAGGGTTTTATATCAAAATCAAAATCAGTGTTTTTTGTCACAGTGCTTTTACACACATGTGAAAAGGAGGGCCAGGAAACAAAGCTGCAAGTTTGCAGCTTGACGGGTTCCTGCCCCCTAAACACAGGGCAGATAGGCACGGTCAGCAATAACACAAAAACAGAGTGAAAATAACTTACGTAACATGACAGTTAGCAATATGAAGAGTATCATCTCACTACACATTGAAATAGATAAAACAAACCTAATAATAATAAGAATAATAATAATAATAACAACTTTATTTCCTTGAAATGATGGGGCGCCCAAAGGAAAAAAGCTGCAGTGGGCAGCTTGACTGGTCCTCAGGCCCCTTACACTGGTCAGCAGCAACCATGCGGAAAAATATAAAAAAAGGCAACGTATACAGTGGAACCGTTGCAGATCTACGGTTGACATTTTTACAAGCTAAGGATCACCCAAGTGCAAAACATAGACAGAAAACAAAATCACGTACAAAAATATAAGCGCAGGTCCTTGAAAGTGAAACTATCAAATTGAATATTATCAGTGCAAGGACTATTTAGTAAATGTGGGAGTGGGAAATTTCACATTTGATAGCCATAGTTTGTTCGTTGCGTGATCATCCTCCATTTCTCTGCGTTGCGGGTAGACGAATGTGGGAAAATTTCCCTTAACGACGCAAGTCTTTCCAAAAAACACAATCCCTTTTTTCACTTATAAGACTTGTGAAAAAAAGGGAATTGTGTTTTCTGGAAAGACTTGCGTCGTTAGAGAAATTTTACACATAACACAAACATTCCATTTATTACAGGAAGGTTTATTATTTACGGACATGAAACGAAAGTTTAAAAAACACAGACCTAATGACAAAAAAAAGAAAAACACAATAAAAATAACTTATATAAGATGTCTTATAAAATAAGTGTAATTGAAAATAGGTTGCGCTTCAAAACAGACTGAAGTAGAAGATATAATAAACACAAGACAAACATTCTCACTCAATATAAGAAAGTCTATGTAAGTTGTGTGGGCATTTAGGAATGTGAATTAACTTCTTGGGAATATAAGGTGTTTAGCAGTGACGGTAATCTGTAACTCAACCTCTGGAAGCCAAAATTAGTTCTGGATGATGAAATTCGCCATTGATGCCAATGACGTGACGGATATAATGATAAATTATTTTTAAGTTTAGCGAGGTCAAACATGACTGTAATATGTTCTCTTAAGGCACGATGATATGTGACAGTGAATATATTAAAGTACACGTTAGACACGTCCAAGCATTTTCTGCTTCATAAATAAAGGAAGAGAAGTATAATCACGTGGAACATTTTTAATTATCCTTATTGCTTTTTTTATCAACCTCAACCTGTCAAAGTTACTTTTCGTTGTTGTCTCCAGACAAGATGGCAATAACAAAGACTTGAATGAAAAAGAGAATTATATAATATTTGTTTTTTTTAATTACAGGAAATGCTTTCTTATATTTGTTCAATATTCCTACTAGTTTGCAAAGTTGTATATGTATGCAAAAACATGGGGATTCCAAGACATGTGTTCTGAGAGCACAACGTCATGGGTCTTTACGCTGTAAACGCATTCTACTATATTTGGCCCAAAGGACAAATCACTGGACAATGCCATACGTGACCCTGGACGTTTAAAATGGGCTGCTTTTGTCTTGGACGGGTTTATAGACAGAGTATTTATGGTGACCTAGTGTTTAACTTGCGTAAAATATAGTTTTATTTGGAAGTGAGTAATTTAAGAGGATATTGTGATTTTGTAGCGGTGTTGTAAAAACCAGACTTACTGTTCTTTTGTTTACGTCGTGTACTATCAGATTGAAGGTTGTGCGATCAGAAGCCCTGTGCCCGTTATGGTGTCCTATTTGGTAATGAAGTTTGTGAAAAAAGTCGTTCATGAAGGCACGGTCTTTCCCCTTAAAAATGTACTGCCGGTATGTTTATGACCATTTTTGATTCCTGAAAAAGGCGAACTTCCGTGCTTTCCACTTGGCTCTGAATAGTATTCATATAACTATCCAGTTCACCTTTGAAACTGAGAGAAATGGTGTGCTGCGGTCTTTGAAACTATTGGTGCGCCGGGTGGGTGGTGGAGCCCTACAGTCTGAAGTGTGCCGTACACCTTGTGACAGCAGAAATGCTTTGGGTTTTCATTTCCATTCCCCGTAGGAACATAAGCGCGCCACGATACGGACACTGTTGTAGCGTTGCGATGTGTTCTCTGCGAATGATGATCTCCGGTTCGGAGAACTGACAAGGATCTCCACTTCCTTGGGCAGGCGCGATTATTCAGGATCCTTCATAAGTGACGCGCGCAGGCGCACGCAACAATGCAGAGTGGACGCTGGAGGCGAGCAAAAGTCGGTAGTGTGTATTCGCTATGTCTGGAGAACCTCTTACTGAATTATGAGAATTTCGACCCCTTTGGGCATCCGAACTTTGTTCAAGCCTGTGTACACTTTGGCGAACGCGTTTTCTAAGCCGAAAGACATCACCCCCGCCACCTGGTCAGACAGGTGTGGTTTGCAAGGCGAACTGTATTGACTGTGACGCCACGTACATTGGAGCAGCCGGCAGACGGAGAAGCACCCGGCTTAATGAGCAGAGAAGGGATGTGGTACGGCCACGCACGCCACGAGAATTAAATTCGAGCTCGTCGAGCTCGTGGTCCGAAGCTGGACGACTGGGCATACACTTGACTTTGACAATGCGTGGACCTTGGCTCGTGAGCAACCTTGACAGCCGAACTCATAAACGGGCCTCGACTCGAACTCGACTCAAACTCGACTCGAAACACCACTCGAGGCCGGTTTTGCGCTTCATAAACCGACCTCCACTCCAAAGGCTCCTCGACTCGAGGAAATACTCGACTCTTTCCTCGAGAATCTCAAGGTAGGTTCGGCGCTTCCTCAAGCCGCTCCTCGACTTGAGTTTGGAGTGTCATGGCGACCGACGAGTGGCTCGCGGAGTTCGCGCACTTCGTTTTAAGCGCAGAAGAGATCTTCTACGACGACGCAGGCGACAGCTAATCGAGACATGTGACAAGACGATGTTCCAGAGAACGCCTGAACCCGCTGGAACACTTCAGTGACCGCGAATTTCTTATGCAGTACCGCTTTACGAATGCGACCGTAGCGAGCACTCTGACTGTCTTTGCCGGGAGCGCGAATACTCGGGGCCTGCCGCCCTCACCGATGCTGCAGCTCCTCGATGCTTTAAGCTTTTATGGTGCCGGGACGTTCCAAGTTGCTACGGGAACCATGTGAACATGCCGCAGCCGACGGTGTGCCGGGTTGCGGAGCGAGTTTCGCGGCTCCTCGCACGAACCATTTCACCCGCTCGGTGAAGTTTGCGGACGGCGCGGCGATTGGTAAGAGGACCCGGCGGTCCTGATGTGGGAACAGAAATGGATACTTCTCCATCAACGTGCAGGTAAGTTCACTCCTGTTGTTTGTGTTAGTCGTGCCAAACTTAATTAATCAAACTGTCTGCTGAGATGCGGTATCGTAGGTCTAAACTCTGACGTAACAATATCAATCAAAGCCGACTTTAAAACAAATCTGTTTCCTGCGACAGTTGTCACGACCTAGCGTGCGGTACTCGCGTTCTTCTGAGAAAAATAAATGTCATTAAACGGTTGCCGCCTCTTGTTAGCACAGAAATACGTAAAATAAAACGAACTCCCGATCGGGTTGACGAGCACAACGATAGTAGCTTCCCGACAGCACACTCCTTGCAAGAATGATCATGACCAAAGCACATTTCCACTGAATGTGGTATGAGACGATGTTGGGTTACACCACCGCCTCATCCCAGATGAACCTTTTTGTGATCGTCAGATTCTCAAATATGAAGACTGGAAATGATGAGTGAGTGTTTACTTTCTACATACACATGAAAGCATTATTTGGTGGCATTCACTAAGTATTCTGTGCAATTAGTAACTGACAACAGTCCCAGATGTAGGCAGTTTTTGTGTTTGTGTCGTGTCCACCAAACTGGACGGCGAACACCCAATGCTTGAGAACATTTGTTGTTCATCGAGGTTGGTTCGTGTTGGTTCTTGGAATTCGTTGCTTAATGTTGCTTAAATAATACTACGGCTCATGAGTCTAAAAATATACAATAATGTAGGAAACATACCCCGATACTACACCATTCGCAGAGCGATAGCCTTCAGCAAGCAGCAAAGTGTACCGAAAATACAACTAGCACCGAAAGTTTATATCGTACGGCATACCACCCGAACTGTTCTGATGCCTGCAGCCATCTAAAAAGAGACTGTTTGAAGCTTAATGTTCGGGAAGGGACATTTTCCGTTCAAGACAAAAAACTGTGTGTCTACATCTGAAGAGTGTTATCCTACACAGAACTTTCTATCAGAAACAGTAGTCTGAGCATTAAATGGACATACACTATTGCACAAACTAGTCCCACATTTTCTATTCAAACAATAATTGTGCTGTATTGTTTTTGTGTGAGTAGCAATACGTTAAGCAGTAGTAGAAAAATGAATGTTTATTGGTTCTTCATTCTTGTCTTATGTAGGTACCAAAAGGCCCACTTCCAGACTAGGAACCTGACTAGAAACTAAGTGCAGTGGGCCTAGGCACTTTCCGTGGCTCGACATGTGGTTGCAGCACTAGCGTGAATGGTCAGCTGTGATGGCCACTGGTGGACTTGCACTGCAAAACTTGGCCCGCCAGCAGAACGAGCCAATTCCCACTCCACCAGTCCCCCCCCCCCCTGATGATATCGAAAGCAGCCTCATCTCCCATCGGCTCCAGACCCCATGGACACATTCAACAGGGCATGGGTGCGGGCTCAACTCATTGCGTGGTGCTTCCAGTAGGCACTGAATGCCAGAGCATGTCCTTTTTAGCTTAGGTCACTGAACAATCAAGTCACTGGCCATGTTCAAGCTCAAAATGCAATCGGGCCAGAAACGAATCAGACCTGATACTGTGGTCACACACTTTCTAGTTTGAACCGAAAAAAATCCGCCGGTTTTTCACCCAGTCGGTCCCCACGGATTGTTGCAATATCTTTGTTCTACTCAGGTTCTAGCTGGACGACAGTGTTTGAAACTATGCTGGTGGTTGCTGTTTCGTGAATTTTTTAAAAGAAGCAAGATCAACTTGCCTGCTTTGTTGTGGAAACATTTTGCTAGAGAACAATTCAATCTTTGGCATCACATAAAGCAGAGGGGTAGCAGGATACAAAGAAAGTGAAAAGCTTCAGAGTAATTACATTGGAATAACTCAAAATTTTGCCATGTTCAGACTCGAGACTTTTCAGCGAGTTGTTCAGTGCACATTTGTTCGAAATAAACTTATACATGAGAATGTCTGAAATCATATCTTGCAGCTGTGACCCCACATGAAGAACTTTCGGTTAGAATAAATATTGCAATAGTGCAGCAATTCCTTGTGAGGACACCTTCGGATGTTAGGCGGTCGAGGGTGTCCTACCTAACAGTACCTAACAACACAAGCATGCAGGGCCCTACTGATGGCATCACACTATGTATTACTGAGTGCGAGCATGAATGAGGTGAGCACCATAGCAGGGTTTAGCTGGAACCGCTGTTCAATTACTGTATCACAATGTGGTCAGCTGCAAACTTGGGCCCAATTGCTACGTCGGCACTGTAGTAGTGTGCCGTGAAAAGGCAGTGAAGTCAAATTTGGGGTTTTACGTGCCAAACCAACGATGGGCATCTGGCACGCCCCAGCAGAGAACTGAGGATTAATTTTGACCACCTGGGGATCTTTTGACGAGCAACCAAAAGCTCGGTGACACGGCGATCTCCGCAATGAAAAGGCAGTGGGCAAGCCTCGTCAATGTGGTGTTGACTTTACTCTGGGAGGCGGTGCAAGTCCATAGAGGATTGCGAGGCACAAGCCCCTGGACAGGAAATGAGACATGTCTGAACTCAATGAAAACTATGGCAAAACTCTGTGACAACAGCATTTAATGAACGAGGCTGCAAATGGACAACACAATAATAAAAAAGACATTACATAAATAACAGTGGCAATGTTTAGGAAACACCTGGCTGTACATTAAAACATAGATTCCTATATTTCCTTCAGGGGAATCGGTGGTCGATTGCACTAACGCATCACAGCTCGGAGCACGTGGAGTGAAAGCTCGCACAGCTGAACATAGGAATCCCGAGTTCAATCCCTGCCTCTGCCTGTATCGATGTGGACGATCATTGTACCAGCATGCGGTTGTGTATCACTACTGTGATGTAAGTTAAAGACCCCAGGATAGCTGTGGTACGACACTGGCTAAATATCTCGTCTACAGTGGAGATAACAGTCGCTCACTGGGGCTGACTAACTTCCCATTGTCTAATCATACAAACAATGTAATTAGTAAGAAAAAAAATACTCGGTTACTTCCTCCGTCTTTGAAAAAATACATTTAAAGCTGACGTAACTGCCCTTTTGCATAAAATGTTCACTACAAATAGTCAATCGAGAAACAAGTAAAAAAAAATGCTAGGCTTTGCTGAACGAGATGCAGTCAATACTCTGTAACAACTTCAGGTCAGGGATAAAATGAAGCAAGTTACGGACTTTAAAAAGACATTCTTAAACACAAAAGAGAATGTAAAACATTGTAATTACTAAGGAGGAAGATGAAACAAATCGAATAAATCAGCCCACTGTTGTGGCTGGGCCCCGAGAACAAGCAGTTGTTGCAGCTTGATTAGTTTGTCGAGCTGGACCGCAGCTCAAGCTCGAACCAGCTCGTTACGCTGCTGCTGATGGAAAACCTGGGCCTGCGCCTGCTAATAGGCGACCTGACACTGATGTAGCTCCACCTGCAGCAGGTGCAGCTCCTCCAGTCGGTGCGGCCTCCAGTCGTCTTCACTCAGACGACCACACGTGGCGGCTGAGGAGGTAGAGGAGTCGGGGACCTGGTTGGTGACGCAGCAACCGCAACCTCCATGATGTCACCCCAGTCCAGCAGCGGTGAGGCAGGCGAATCTAGGCAAGCACAACACATTGACGCCGAGTGTTACAGGCACGGTGAAGACACCGGAGAACTAGGTAGAAACTGTCACAACGACCCCCTTACAGAAATGTTAAATGCCAACTGTTGGTAAACATGAAAGTCTTCCTTCCTTGTTCTGACCCTTTCCCTTCCGTGATACTGTCAGTAGCGGCAGCGCAGACTCCGAATGGTGATACCATCAAAAGAGACAGTGCTGTTATCTCGGACCTTGTTGGCCCTCGGGCAAACGTGTGGCGTATTCATCAATAAACACATCATTATCCAGACCCAAGGAATTTACTGTGTTCCTACGTGGCACCCCTAAAGGGGAACCCACAAGTCGCATTCATGAAGACGCGGCTCATTGTCACAGTTTTTAGCGTTCCTGCGAGACAGTATGCCAAAATCGAAATAATAAATAAACAGAAGAGCATTGACAGATTTGTTTTATAAATAAACATTGGAAGCTGTGTGATCTAGTAGCAACTAACCTTCATGTGTACGTAGCAAATGCAGTCTAAAGCCTTTACCCGGCATCATGTCAGTCGTCATGCTCGTTCACCGCGGCTTTGGGAATGGCGGCTGGCAGGATTGGGAGCACTGGCCAACCAGCGCGGGTGCTGCCACTGTTGTGCGGGCTTGGCAGCCGCATTGCCATGTGGGACTTCAGTGCCTCCGACAAGCTGGAGGGACGGGCTCATTGGTCAGCGGGTGCAACACCAGTGCCCCCACCTGCAATGAAAGGCCGAAGAATATCCTGTGACAGCACCCATGAGTTCAGATGCACAGAGCACAAAGCAGAAAAGAAAAAGAAATCCTAATACAACTTATGCGGTACAATTTGTTGTTCGACACTGAACTGCAAGAATGAAATGCGAAACAAGTGATGTCATACCTGTGCTGTTTCTTCATGTGTATGGAAAATGCAGGAGTTGCTCATTGTGATAATCGACAACAGTCATGTTGGGGACACACGATTTTTCAAATCAATAACGTATACTTCTACCCAAATTAAATTTGTGCAGGCTTAATCATGCCAGTAAAATATGCTGTTCAACCTCGCAAATAAACGACAATGGTTGCACACTAACATCGACACCTGAAAAAGACAGCTGTCAAGAGCTGTACTCCAGCACGTCTCATGTTCGCACAATGGCATTTCTTAGGAGCTTAAAATTAAGAAATGAGAGCTGGTAGTCAATTAAATCAGCACAAGACTTTTTTTTTCTTCAAAGGATTAGCACACAAGGAGATGAAGTGCTAGGTCTAATTCACATATTCTAAACTCCTACTTAGCGTAACTTCTACGTGCACTGGTGTCAGTTTTTTTGCGGCGCGTTTTATAGATACGTCCAGGTTGTCCTCTCTAATCTCAAGAAAAAGGGCCGGAGCCTAAGCTAAGGTAGTGTGGCGCCACCAGAATGCTCGCAGCGTAATTCTCGCTTGGATATAGCACAACACGCAAAGCGTAAGGTGTCGAAGTCGGCACAAGAAGCACCAAAGATAGTGACAATTTACTGTCACTGCCCACCTACGGCCTCGACAGTAACGGGCTTGACTAGCTCGTGCCTGACGCTGTAGGTTGCCACAGCAAAGTCTCCTGCAGAGGTTTTTAGTACACTACGTCATGTCATGTGATTTTGCGAACGCATTGCATTATTCTGCCCGAATATAGAAATTGATTACACACCTGTTGCGTGGATGCCCCGCTTCTTCTCGGAGTCTGTTTTCTTCCACTTGAATTTACCATTGTCCCAACACTCGTGGGCGGACACGCGGCTGGCGGTTATACTTGGTGCACTCTTCTACGCGTCAATTTTAGCTTCTTTCGGGGAGTTGCTAGTAGTAGGACGAAGAAGCTCCCTCCTTCGTGGAACCACTCGCCCCTTGTCACCTTCGTTGAACAACATCGTTGTAGGGAAAGGCACTCTAGTAGGACTTCGAAGAAAGAGGAAGGGTGAAAAAGATGCTCATTCTAGGCGGTGACAGCGATGCAGATAAGCGGTGAGACGGCGAAGAACGGGCGAGACGCAGAGACGAACGACGGCACCGAGCTCAGCTGCCTCTACGACGCAGAGGCTGGAGAGCGGCCGCCACCGTTACGAGACTGGAGAACGCTTCTGGCTGTTTGTCCGAAAACCGGCTACAACGCATAAAACATGCGCGCTGCAGAAGCAGATATCTTTCAGACTCCCAATTCAATGTTAGCAAAATGTGTTCCGTCAAATAAAATTAACTAATATGTTCATAATTCACTACACAATAAGGTTTTCAACTTAACTTTTTACTACAACCTCGTAACCAGACGCCTTTCACGCCTCTTCAAGTTTCCTCGAGTGGAGGAAGTGCTCTCGAGGAGCTCTTCAACCGAGGAAACGACGAGGCGCGGCTCTGAAGCCGGATGGCTCCTCGAGCTGGAGCGAGTTTCTTTCCTCCACTCCAGTGAGTCGAGGTGGAATGTCGAGTCGAGGCCCGTTTATGGATACGGTCGTGAGGCCCCAAGCAGCTCGTGGAATCATGGTCCGTCCACCGTGACCCCCTACCAGACATTTGCGTGGACCTTTTGGATTCGGGTGGACTGGTTTTGGCTCTCCCCACAACCAGGGCGTGTGCAGACTGATGATGCCACCTTAATAGGTGGCGAAGCGTATGCGCTGTTGTTTGTTGTTTGTTCTGTTAAGCCAGGTTAATCTTATTTCAATATGGCTACCCTGGCTTCTGAAACACAATTGGAACTTATTTGAGGCCGCATAGTTTTTCTGCTGCCTGCTTCAAGTTATTTGTCACATTACATCAAAGTATACATACTTGGCAGCAATGGCAAAAGCAAAGTCCAGTTTCTTATGGAAATCGCAGTTATCTACAAGAACTCTAAAACGAAATCACTCCAGGTACAAAAATAGTACTCCATTGATATTTGATAATGATGATGATGCAACTAAATTCAAAGGTGCAAGCAAGCTGGACGAGAATGACAAATATAGTCCCGGGATAAGGGGAACAAGTAGGTGAAAGGACAAACGTAAATCTTCAAACAGAGCTATGTCACTGGTGCGCGACCGAAGACATCTACCTGGTCCTATAATCAAACAAGTGACCTCACATTTTCCAGTGGAGCGCACTCCCAACTAAGCTAACCAGGAGTTAGAGGTGAGTATAGTAAACGGTTTTTATCAGCAGCCACCAGTCTAACACCATCAAACACCATCAAGAATGAACGGCTATTATTTTACGGTTAATATGATAATGCAACTGAAGGCAAAAGTGCAAGCAAGCTGAACAAGAATGATGAAAATAATCCCTGGAGAAGAGATTAAACCTTACAAAGGCAAGAAATTCACCCTTGTTGTTGTCTGACTGGTGGCAGCTGATAAAACCCGTTTGCTTTACTCACTTTCAACTCCTGGTTAGCTCAGTTTGTAGAGCGCTGCACTGGAAATGGAGAGGTCTTTGGTTCGATTCCAGGACCAGGCGGATATTTTTCGGCAGCGCAGCAGTCACCTAGCTTTGTTTGAAGATTTTGTTTTTCCTGTGTCAAACTCGTTCCCCATCTCCATTGAATATTTTCGTCCCCGTAGATCTGACAAGCCTTCAAACTTCAACAAACTTAATTTAAAGAGCATCACAATCTAATGAGTAGGTTTTTAGTTTAAAAGGGTAACTACAAGAAAAAAAGTGTGTTTTAAAAACCTATTTGGAAAAAAAAGCATGTCTAAAACAATTTTTCCGCGAAAAAAATTATTTTTAGTAATATTTTTTTTATGCGCGAGACTGATGTAGTTTGCGGCTATTTCGTCCGTTTCAAATCGCGCGCCACAAACTGGGTATTATACGTCAAGGAGCAGCTGTTATACGTCACGGGCTGGCTGCTATACGTCACAGGAGCGACGTACGATACAAACTCTTCTCATTTGCCAAAGATTGATTGACAGCTTAGATCTTGGTTGTTAAAGCTTTGTGGCATGTTGTTATTTCCTTTTTAGCAGCATAGTTTTACGTTTGAAGAATAACCCATGTGATTAGAGTTATCATTCTTTACAAAAGGTTTACAAAGAAAGAAATTCCGTTTGAATTCATACCATAATAAAACAAAAGCTTCGCCATTTTTTCATGGCCGCCGAGGTCTCTGCTCTTGCCTGTCTCGCCTACCTCGATAGTCGTTTCGCCGAAGTGATCAGTGTTTCGTGTTGATCCAGGTGCCTGAGTGAGACTTCCCAAAGTGAAATTTTGTGTGTGCAGCTGTCGCAGATGCTAGTGATAGAAAGCGACGCGGGATTCTGTTTTTCATAGCGCGGATGGTTACTTTTGTTTTCCTCATTGCTTTCTTAGCGCGTTTTGTCTTGCTTGCGCGTGCAATTGTCGTGCTTTTGGAGATGTTGGTTCCTTTAAAGTGGCACCGCTGCTCTGTAAAGTGCTGCCAGATGAAGAATCTCGACTGCGAGTCTTCCAGCAGCCATGTCGCCTCGAAAGTTGACAAGAGGAATTCTAGTTGGCTGGAGGCAATCGGGCGTTTGCGTGGCGACGAGCGTGTCTAGGTATATTCTCGTCATTTCGCTCCGGAGGCCTTCAGATTCGCACTGGGTGCACCAAACGTCCACGACTGAGACACAGATGCTACGTAAAAAACTTGTCACAGCCAAGTAATACGTAACAGCCGTCTGCAGAAGCCTTCCGACGTCCGAATTCTGCGTTAGTCAACAAAGTTGTTCTCGGCTTCCGAACCATGTTACGTAAAGTTGTTTGAATTTAATGTTTGTAGCTTTGTAGATCATGTATTCGTTTTGCTGGAGAGACTCAAACGACGGGCATAACAAAATCGGTTGCATATTCCGCATACCTTCCAGAAGCGCTTCGTCAGTCATCGTGCGAAAGCGCGAAACATGGAGTCAGCACCGTCCCGACTTCACAGTCTTTTACCTGATTTCGAGCAGATTGTATCTGCTAGAAGGTATCTCTGCTACAACTTTAATTTAAAATTAAGGGCATTGCTAGAGAGCGAAGTGACAAAGTTGGTAAAACTTGCTCGCCCTCCCCACTTTCTGTACTCTCAAATTGATTTACCTTACTAAATGCACCAACGCCTCTTTGCAAAATAAAGAAAAAGAACTATGTTCACAACGGTAAAAAATGTTCTTAGTTTATGCATCTGTTGGCCAGGTAGGAAATATTTTCCAAATTTATTCACAGCGCAGATTGAGCGAAACAAACTCGCACGAGATTTCCAGGAAAATATCAGTGGTTACTTTTGTTTCCCTGAACTTCTGTAGAGCCGGTCGTTTGCAGGACCGAATCATGTACTCGAAAGTTGTGTGCAGCTGTGCTAACACGTCGCTACCTGCGTCCTGCCGGACGAGCTGGACCGGATTAACTGACGACGACGTGACTGAACCCGTTGAACGTCAACCCCAAAAAGAACGGATTCGCGCTCGGTGTTAGTCTCTGCTTCTACCTCCCAGGCCCGCAGCACACCACGAATGTTTCAGTTCTTTGTCGCATCGCCGTGTTGCACCAAGCAGAACAACATCGCCGAAGTCAACGCAGCGCTGTCGTGAACGTTGGCTTGTGGTTGCACACTTGTCGACCCTGTGACTTCCTTCGATTTCAAAGCAGACACGACGATTATGAATGATGTTTTCTGTCATTTAGGGAATATCATAAGTGAACTTCTCCGGTCACGTCTTCGCTACATGTGCTCGCAAACCGCGGAACTTCTCACGTCCCGTCAAACCAAAACAACTACCGGCGCCATGTTGAACGTGCGTTGTTGCCACATTTTTGTTCCGACAAAAAAAAAAAAACGAAAACAAACCGGCTCTACCTTCTAGCGTACATCGGCGGCTCCTTCCTCCCATTCCCCTCCCCCATGATCCACGGCGTTCGACAAGACGCAACTGAAGTCGAGACGCTGCCTAAGTCGTTCAACTCGGCAGCCACGTCAATCCAAAAGCGAAGGGCGTGGTGTACTTCACCTCCCCGCAGGTCGAAAGAGCGGGAGTTTGAATAGTTGAGAGGTTTTGACTCGGACTAAATTACGTCCTCTGGCGTAAAGATTGCTATTCTTTTTCGCGGAAGTTTTCTTTTGTGACATGCTTGTCGCAATTAGGCTTTTAAAAAAAATATTTTTTTGCAGTTACCCTTTAGTTGTGAGTATTTGGAGGATCGTTAAGCCCACGAATAGAATACAGCTCTAGTAAACAAAGTTGTAAATACTGCATTTCTTACCTGTAAGTGATCGAAAGGAATCTTCTAGTCTATCTAATGGTTTTCAAATAGTCGCCCATGTGCATTTTACATGCCGCTTTGTAGCTCTCCCGACAATGTGACACGCACCACTCCTATTGAATGTCGATTTCACTGGCGTATCACCAACAGAATACTCGACAAACAGCACATGTAACATAGAAAACTGTGGCACAAACCTGAAGAGTATAATGTTTAGGTGCAAACCATGCTTGTGTGCTAATACGCGTTTAGATGAAAACCCATACACTTACTTCGTTTTGTACATTAAGCAGATTGAGCTCTTTGTTTGGTTGACTATCAGGATAAACAAGTATAATGTTCGTATCAGAACAATCGGTCTTGAAGAAATTGTCTCTAATGAAAAGTAACACCAATGTGCTTGCAATCTGATATAAAAATTTACAGCTGCAAAAGACGAAAAAAATACTGCTAGTGGCAGTTGAATCGGAAGACTTCTGGTGAACTTCCGCAGATCTAGTGGGGGTCGATTTTGATTTAAAAGACATTTGCAAAGGAAAGAAAATCATTGTTTTAAAAAGCCTAGACGGAAAAACGTATGTTATATAACTAATTTACAAAGAAGAAAGAAAATTTTAGAGCTATATTTACGGCGCAAAACGGAATTTGTAGTTGGCGCCCGCGGGAGCCACCGCGGATCACGTGGTAGACCAGTGCGTCGCCGCTGCCATACGCTGAGCGTTGTGCGGCGCCGCTTCAACGCAGTTTCTCCACGCCGAAGTCGCCGCCGCCGCACAAGTTCGTCTGCTTCGGGGCGCCGCCGCCGTCATCTGACCGGCGCAGAGGTCTATCACGTCTGCTTGCGCTTTTCCAAAGCTTTCATTTGGGCTCTAAAAGTTACTTATTAATCTTTGTTTTTTGTTGCGCTTCAAACGAAGATGAATAAGTAACTTTTCGAGACCATTAGAAGCTTCCGGAAGAACGCAAGTACCACGTGACAAATAGAGGCCAGTCGCGTGATAATTATGGGCCACTTTTCCGCGGCGCCCATGGGCGCCATCTACGGATTCGTATAGCGCCGTAAATATAGCTATAAAAAAATTTATTTTTCGTTGTAAATTCGTTTTATGAGTCTCTTTTCCCAACAATGCTGTTAAAGAAAAAGTTTTTTCTTTGCATGTGTTTTTTTCAGAATTTCTGCTTTCCTTTTTTTTTTGCTTGGCTATCACATAAAATATATTTTCATTTAAACTGTGGCATACATTTTTCAACAAAATGTTTGTGCTACGCTACAATATATGCGCAATAACATGCTCGCTCTTGTGCCTTTCTCTCTGGCGTCAAAGTGCCAGCATTCGCGCTGGTTAGAGGAACAACAGTGTGCTTTGTTTCCACACGCAGCTGGTTCGGCATCTGTAGGAACTGTAGACAAGAACAGCATCAATAGCATGGTTGTATGTCAGTGAATTTAAAACAAACATTGTCAGATTAGGCTTCTATTCTCGGCTTAAAGGTGAACGGAGTATAGCAGACCATGCAACTTGTAACATTCAAGGAAACTCGAAAAACCAGAAAGCGGGCGAGCATGTGCAAGAAAATCGGGATCAGTGTGGCCGCACTGCCCCTTTGGTTTTTCCCTCTTCGAGGGCGAAAACTGCATTTATTTCCTACAACACCATTTTAGTGACAGAAGTCGTTTTTAAGATACGCATGACGCCAAGTTTATTTAAATGCAGCAACACCTCCCGTATGTTTTTTTTGTAGAAGGTTGACTTGCATAAATTACGAAATGTATTTGACATTCGGCAAACTGGTCTCCCCTCCCTTTTTGTCCGCACTATACATTGGTTGAATAAATTAGCTGAATGAAGGCAAGCGGGCCACTAACCAAACTAAACTGAAATCGCCAGCTCGCTTTGGTGATGTCAAGGGACCCCACCCACTGTGCAATCCATGATCTATCGCACTGATACAGGACGTGTGTGTGTGGCTAGCCGTGAGGAAAGCGCGCGGACCGGCGGTACAGTACCGGAAGGCGTGCAGCACGCGGATGATGTAAACCGTGATGAATTAGGTTGGCTCTCCAAAACAGCAAACTGCCTGAGTAGCTAGTGCGACTTCCTTTCTCTTGCTCGGTGTATATTAGAAATTCACGAAATTTCGGTTTTAGTTTTGTATTAAATTATTTCCCACGTTTTACATATGTTTGAATTCAGGTTATCCTTTTTCCCTAGCTATCATGCTTTTTCCCACAATATAGAAAAGTGTCTACGCGATTCGGCAACTCCGTCAGGGATTCGAAGCAATGGGGAGGTGCTAACCCCGTAGATTCTGTCGAAGAATGGCTCGTATCCACGCCTACTTCTGGTTGCGATGTTTGGGAAGTTTGAGGATCTGCACTGTTTTGGTGTTCTTGTAGTTGCCCCGACAAACCAGGAGCACAGCACTTGTTCGGCATGCCTAACAAACAAACATGGGCGCTCTCGGGAGGACTGTTTACGAAGACGATACGAGACACTCACGAGCCGAGCAAAAAAAAACAACAAAAATAACTTCAACAATAAATATTGAACGCCCGAGCTGGCCGGAGCATGCGCATTTGGTGCCAGTCCGCATGGCGCCAGCGACGCCGGTCCACCGCGTCGCTCAACGAAATAGGTTTTTTTTCCCCCATCGATACAATATAATTTCATATGTTAGTGCGCCGCGGCCTGCCTCCTCCGACATTGTGACGTAGCGACAGAGCGCGCTACGGACTTGTCTTCTAGGAAGTGTTGGTTGCAATATGCAAGCAAGCCTGTGAGGGGAGCTTTGAGGCACAGCGCGGTCATCCGACGGCTGACGCCTGGCGGTCACAGCAGATGCTCGATTTTGCGTGAAGATGGTAGTATTTTCGGTTTGTTCTTGTCTGCTACGCTGTGAGAAAGAATCGGTTCCATCGTGTCTCTAATCAGCTACCTAAACTCAACACTTCTTTGCTTTGAGTGACAAGGTGCATGTGCAGAGGCGTGGCATTTTGTATCGGATCTAGTATAGCGCCTGTAGTATGTAAGATTTTTCTTGACCGCTAGGTTTGCATGAGTTAGCTGACGCTCCCGTTGTGAAGGTTTGTAGGTACATTGATGATTTTATATTTTTTTAGCGTTTATTTAGAGCGAAGCCTGGTCTCTTTAATCAAAACAATTCTGGAGATTATTAGATGTTCTAAGAATTTACATTTTACCTACGAACTTTCCTTGGACAGTTTTTGATTTGCATTTTTGAGATGTACGGTTGTTTTTTTACTCCCTTGACCATGTGCTCTAAATGTAGAGGCCACGCGCGCAAAAAAAAACCCTTTTTGCTTTTAACTTCTTTAATTAGGTCACGAAAGAAAAATAACTTTTTTGCGAATGATTTACACCGTTCGACGCAACTTAGCTGGAGGTCATCGCCCACTCTAAGCTCAGTTTAAAGACCAGTGGCCCCTGCACATTACCAGAAGATTGGCTTGACTGCTCGGCCGACCGTACTCACGAACCTAGTGTCACCCTGTCTCGTTTTGCGGTGGGTCTACCGTAAAATAGCGCGGAAGCGACCACTTCGTTCACGCGCCCCCTTTTAATGGTTCCCAAACGTTGGAACGCTGAAAAAAACAAATTCAGCGCCCGATGAGATCGGACGAACTCCCATGTCTTGATGGACTCAGTTTTGAGTAAAAGTGGGGTGGGAGCTCTCCCGGTAATTTACGGTAGTCCGGCGTCTAACACAGCCTGCCTATTCGTACGAAAATTCACGCGACAGCCTCCGGAATAGTCTGCTGTTTCACAGGTGTGTATCGTTGTCTGCAGCGCTCGTATAGGATCTCCAAATAAAAAACCGAAAAACGGGAAGTACGCTTATATTTCGAAGAGTTTCCCTGAGGCGCTGCTTTTCGTCCCGTTTTTTCTTTTTTGACGTAGGCACCCGTGTGGGACCTTGGAATGCATGCGTGACGAAACCACCGGATGCAACTAATCACGGGAATAGGCGATGTGGAGACGACGTAACAGGAGTTGGTTGTATTCGCAGCGATGTCATTTCGGCGAGCGCTGCACACGCAGGAGGAATGTACGCAAAGCAGGCATAAAGCAGTAAGCAGGAGTTTCGGACTGGATGAAGGAAGAAAGAGGACAAAAGAGGTGACGTACACGAAGAGGCAGGGCAGGTGGACAGATACATTCTCATTGGTTGTCCATGAGTGACATCTTTCTGATGACCGCTACTCGACTTTACGCTCACCCTTCCTTACTCTCTCCCCGATCGTCTTGCTCCAAAAAACACGTAAAAAAATGAAACGAAGCGTTCCAGATCCCTTCCAAAAGTGCACGCTTCCCGCTTTCAGTTTTTTTGTTTGGGAACTACTTAACACGTGGCCATGAATGCAGCGTGTCGGCATCAGCCATCGCCTGTTTTCATCTGCAATTCTTCCCTGGTCTCCAACTGTGTGCCACGCTCGCAAAACGCGAACACAAAAGTGGCATTCTGGAGTTGCATTATGCACGAGTAAAGGCTCGTTCACACTCTTGCAACCGAGTACGACCGAGAGAGACAAGACCGGTTTTTAATCCTCTTACGACGTCTTAGGACCAGCTCCACATCAGCACGCCCGGTTCTAAGACGTCGCAAGAGGATTAAAACCGGTCTTGTCTCTCTCGGTCGTAATCGGTTGCAAGAGTGTGAACGAGCCTTTATAGTACAACAAAAAGTTTCTTACTGCGGTTGTCGATATATGATATAAATCAACCCCAAAAATCAACAAAAAATAATGATGCATGCTTGATTATGCTGACAAAGACTGGTTAGCAAAGAATGTGTGGCCTTACACTTATCGGCGTTCAGTTGCAGGGTTCTTGGTAAAGGCTCTTCCTGCCGCTCCTGCCATTCCTTACCTTCTCTATAAGATCGACTCTCATTTTTTACGTTGCCTTGGCCGCTTTGAGGCAATGAAAAAGGCGGAAGAAAAAGAGGCGTCTTAACATCACCGCATCTTTACAAAAAAAAAAACTGCGTCGAAAATTCACTTTCATATCCGATATACGTCGTGCGATTAGGCAGCATGACATGCTCACACGTAGGGACCCTAAATTGTAGAGAAGATCCATCTCGAACAATGTGGAGCGTTTGCAATTCAACTGCGGACGCCCCCGTCGAAATTGGTTGCAAGTGCTTATGCGCTGTGTTTTCGTGTGGCAAGACAGATATCACGTGGAAAGGTGAAGACGCACGGAGACGATCAACGCTTTCGTCACCTCTTCGCAGCTAGTATTGCAAACACGGCACATAAACCCCGTGACTACGATCGTGCACTTGGACACTCTCTGTAATATAGGCGCTCTACTCGCAGGCTTTCAGTACCGCGAGGTGCGTGAGCGCGGATGGGCTTGTGACAAATGAAACGTTGCCCGACAGGGCCTCTCTTTGCTTCAGGATCAAACGTAAGTGTCGTCAGCGGTGACCACAAGATTCTCGCAAAAAACATCTGCCGGCAGTTTCGTGAAGGTCGGAGTGAAGTGGTTGGTGCTCACCACAGCCGAGGTGTTAGGTTCTGCTCAATTACCCGGAACCTATATTTGTTAAGGATCGTCAGCTTGGCACCCGAGGTCACTGCCTCTCATGTGATCATGCTGCACTCAAAACTGAGCAAGTATTTTGATAGAATGTATAAACGTTTTTGCTTTCACTCTGCTGCGGTACTGCAGAGTTGGTGAAGATTTATAGGATGTACTTGCGGTATGCAGCAAAAATACTTGCATGAAGCTGATCGTCAACGGCCTTGTCAGATCTTAATCACACTCCAGTGCTTGGAGGCCAGAAAACCCCGCTCTCCTCTATAATCTGCGCTCTCTACTTGATACAATCTGTCGCATAATACTTTAAAATGATTCCATCGGAATGAGCTTTAGATGCTACGACATCAAGGTCTTGACGTACGACAGAAATTTCGCTAAATTTATTTTACTAAGAGGTAGGTTGGTGCTGCATTGCGCACTGTACAGGCAATCTGAGATGTCCCAGGAGCAGTACTGAAAAGCCATAAATCTAAGGGATATGGCTCGGCGATTCTATATAGGAATCAGCTTATACATTCAGGAAAGACCTGCTTCCCTTTCAGATGGTCGCAGTGGCATCACTCGGAGGCTGCCTGGCCACCTGGCGAGTGCGAAATATGTCCGTTTTCACGAGAAGCTACCTGTGCAAAGCGCTCTCATATCCACCAGTAATTTACGCCGCCAAAGTGGAGCTCTCTACCAAGCACGGGGTGCAGAGTTAATGGACTATTTTTGAGTGGCGGTCAAGGGCGGAGTAGTTGAGGATACAAACCTTCACTGCAGCTTAAAGCAGGATGGTCCGGGCATAATAAACGTCACCATTAGATTGGTCTGTACTGCCTTTATTTTTTAAGATTACATTGGTTCGGTCATAAGAGCTGAATTTCACCGTTTGGTAAGTGGTCCCATTTTCTAAGTTGGGCGTATTAGTGAACACCTTTTCTGAGATTTCTGTATCGGAACATTCTATGAGGATATTACGTCAGTTATGTTTAAGTCGAAGAACCTGTTTATATTGGTTTACCTTGCCAGAGTGAGAAGAAAGATCGTCAACTGGAACTCTGTGAAAGCAATTCTGCAATTTTGCCTCCTTTGTTTAGAGGAACCCCTCGTGTGTCCTTCCAGAAAGTGACGTACTGTGCCTCGTCAAGGTACTTCCACTCCAAATAGCATCAAGTATTTATTTCACTTTCACACAAGGGTTCTCCTGGTTTATGCGAAGCAGGAATCAAGATGTTTCTTCACCAACGGTCTGTCAGCTGCCACCTCTGCTTTCAACCCTAAACATTTGTCCCCATCTTCATCGAGTACATCAACGCACAATCTACGGAGCAGTGGGGCCGCTTCTACTAGAACGAACATATTTTACCAAGACGCACCAACAAACAAAAATAATCTGGATCAAGCTAAATAGTTGACACGGGACGCTAGGCTTATGCCAGTCCCGCTACGAAAAGACGCACATACACAGCGCTTTTGAAGGCGCGTACTTCCTACATTGGTTTGTTGCAAACTACGTCATCCTAGGCAAGGTTTCTTTAAAACACACCGGTGAAAACAAAATGACTCGTAAACATACTATTAGACATTCTTGATGAGCTATCACTTGTAGAGTACGTCGAAATATCCGTCAGCTATATTTGTTATTGTTTGGGAAACCAAAGCCGAAAAGGCGATCTCGTGATGCATTGAAACAATAACGACTCCATGTATTTGTTTTCTCAGCCATAAACATATTGAATTAAAATAAAAGTACGGCACACTGGAACATTTTAAAAACAAAATTCGACTCGCCAATTTCCTCTCGGGTCAATTAGATCTGCAAGAATGGTGTAAACACAGGGCGTAGCTCAGTGGACTGCGACCTCCACCTTTTCTAGTTGAATTTCGTCTGGTGAAGAAAATATTGCTTGTTTTTTTCTCTCTGTTAAATTTGTTGAAATACTTGCCCGATCTAGGCCCTTAAGAAACTACTTTTATTTTCATTGTCAATTTTAGGAATATAACTACTGTGTTTCAAATATTTCCATTCATAAGTGTGTCCATTAAGCATCCTCTACTTGATAAATAAACCCGTCATCATCGTAAAGTAGGGCGATATTGCATAGAACGCACTTCATATTCCAGGAATAAATAGAAGATATGTGTTAGGAATGACTTACGTCTAAGGTTTAAGGTGACCTTCACAACACTCGGGTGACGCACGGCATGTTGTGGGTTACCCTAGCAGTGTCAAAGCCATGAATGGCGTACAGCTATTTGAATCGAATTGCTTTTTTGTACAGCCCTAGTGAAAAGCTGTTGAAACGTGATGTTTATTTTAGATATATTATACTTTGAGTGAAATACTGTCTTTGCAAAATCGACGCACTTGTAAACTTTGTACTTGTGGGTATGGTAAGCTGCAAAGTATCGGGTATATTACGGTACAGGAGTTCAGCATTATGATTCCTGCCTCAGTTCGTATTTCTTTGTAGTTTATTTGTAATGTCTTTGCATGTAGAGAACTGCATGTTGTGCCTGTCGATTTTAAGCTTTGTTGCTGGTTGTTTCTTGCTAAGATGTGTCCAGCACATTGCCCTGTTTTGCAGAGTGTGCGACCTAAGAAGAAGGTGTTATTTATGGTTTTGCCAAAGACAATAAATTAAGACAACCCTTCCCGAAAACACAATATACCTTTTCGCTACTTGGAACATCAAACAAGTCATATAACTGGATTACAGTCTTAGTTCTAGTCTTTACACCTGAAAATTTAGACAAAGTCAAAAAAGATTTCTTGTTTCGTAATCAACATAGCAAAATAGATTCCGCCGTACCTTTGAACACAAAGTGTGTTTTTTACTCATTATTTATTTAAACAATAACGCTCAACTGTCAGGTTTAGCCACTATGAGTAGGTTAACGTTATTTTAAAATACACCGGCGTGATATGTTCATTAAAGACTTAATTTAAAAAAGAGTGCGAACTGCTACCTGAATTTTCATTTTTTCACGGCATTTGTCGAGTTCGGCGGACATTCGAAGAGCGAATAACTGCCACAGTTTGTTGAGTAATTTCCTTAAATTCAGTTAATATTTCAATTTGTGGAAATACGCATCTGGTTTCAGGACAACCCTAAGCTGAGCATTATCAAAAACCAATACATCCGCCAATTTTACAGCAACTCTCAATCACATTGAAAACGGGGAGTGCGATGAATGTTATCACTTCTGCCGCTGGCGAAAAGCAAGCGGTGTCGAAACGTGGATGAATATATGTCATACGTTTCCTCAATAGAATCTTTGCGTGTGCTGCAGAAGGCCTACTTTTGGTGCACCCTTGAGTTTTCTAGGTGCTTCAAGTCGTCCTAAAGTTGGTTGATATTGTTGGATTTTATGATGCCTCCATATTTATTAATTAACGTATTTTAGTTAATTACTTAACACACCGTAGCGGTTATTTTCTCTTCAAATATCCGCTGAACTCGACAAGAACCCAGCAAAGCCGATATTCAGCTATCAGTTTGCACTATTTTATATGTTCTGTTTCACATAAAAAAATATCACACATCATGTGTCTTGAGGGGCCATGAATAAAACTCATCTAATAGGTATACTCCCGAAGGATATACGAGAATATACTCAGCAATGCCCAGCTAGATACTACACCGGACATCCTAAGCAGAGCTGTGGTGTTTGGCTAGAAAACTGCTGACATTAATTGAACATTTGCATTAACCACATCATGCTGACGAAGACCGGGGCGATCCGAATGTTTCAGGCGAGAACATGCATGAAGTGTGTGGTGGCGTTAGCTTGCACACATTTTCCTTCCACACGCATACAGCATGCACAACCGGCACACTTCATCAGTTATGCAATTCAGCACAATGTGTTTCCCCAGATTATTCTTGTGTTTTTTTTGTTGTTTTTTTACAGACGTCGAATAAATAATTGTGAATCAAACTGTTATTTTAACAGAACACGGGTCGGATGACATAACGGAATCTCCTAAGGGTTCAGGATTCCCAAGTGAACAAGAAATGGCAATTCCCCTGCTCGCACTAAGACCGATGTGCATAGATGGACAAGAGGAGCAACTGCATTGACATCAAGCATTACTTCTAAAATTATATACACCTGTAAGCCCGGTGACTACAACGGAGACTCCAACAATGTCCACAGCTGGAATTAGCCAGGTGACCACCAGTGTCCTGACAAGGGCAGCGTCTGCTATTACAACACGCAAAACATCTCCAGTCATTAAAACCCCAGTTCAGGGAGCCACAATCACCGAGGCAACACAGACAACAAGTGAGTAAAACGGCACTGCAACTAAATTTGAATTCCCACGAAAGTAAGAACGGCTTTCTGCGTGGATTGTTTTGGCGGTAGAAACTCCTCTGTGTGGCTGAGTAAAAGGTGTTAAGCAAGATGAATCAGACCGTTTTCTCTACTACAAAAAAAAATTACCAGCGCTACGGCTATTCTTAAAGCGAACTGCAATCTTGAAAAGTAATTTAACATTAAATGGCTCTTTATTGCCGATGTTTGTTTGTCTGATAGCGACGGCCAAGCAAGATGTGACTGTTCCAACTTGCTCGAAAAGAAGCGCAACGAGGCTGGGAATCAGCAAGTGCTGTCATCTCAGTATTTAAAAGGTGTTGACCTCTCTGTATTTCTGCGGCTCGCATTGTTGCTTTGTGCTGTCCTAATCACGTTGTTCCGTGAATACACTTTCTTTGGAGTTTTGTTGACCGTGGCCTTCCAGAGACGTCTTCGCAAAATTTTTTTTCTGCATTTGCATTTTGTTTGCGATACATGTTGTGGTTAGTCCGTGCTCCACGAATGAGGAATTCTGCTCAAATAAGGCTCATTTAATATGATATGATGTATTCCCTCTATTGTTTATGGTATTGTCACGAATGGCAAATTAATAAAAAGACGAATCCCTGAAGAACAGCAAACTTTTAATATGGTGAACTTGTACCAAAAACAAATCAGAGGTCTGGCGTCGCGGGCGTCGATGTCGACGAAACAGCAATCGACCGCTGCGGCTAGACTGACCCTGGCTCGTTACAAGGCACCCCTTTTGTATACGCGTAAGTTTCTTAAACAATCGCCGTAGAAGGTTCGCGCGTAGAATATTATGTCCTCAAACAACAAACAGGGTTCACCAATTTAACAGAACGCGACGTTTGCAGAAATAACAAAAAGGCGCGAGCGCTCTCAGGCATCAGACCATGGTTCTTTGCGTGGGAGTTAAACACAGGATCCATTTGGCTATGTGAGCGCTTGCTCGGAAACGCACATGGCATTACTACTCCCTATAAACAAAGCATCATTTAAATGTGACGTGCAAGGAAACAAAACAAACAAAACCAAATGGTGCTCCAATTCACGATGTGAAGGTGGTTGTTGAGTGAAGGTGTGGTATCACCTGCACCGATTGCCAACTGCATTATACGAAATGCCGCCTCCGGTCGCAGCACGCCGTCGCTGGTCGTATTGGCGTTTCTTTTCCCTTTAGCGCTCCTGCTATTCACGCTGCTCCTCGGGAGTCCTAACTATGCCTGGCCTATTCAACGCCGGTGCTGCAGCGACAGTGTAATCATTTGCTATTCTCCGTTTCCTCTTACGCTTAAGCGCAGCAGATGTTTCGAGCAATCGGAGCTAATCGGAGGCCATGTGAGTGTCCCGTGACCTTAGAGGGTGGACAACGACGCGCAGAAAGCGTATCACAGGGCACGTCCACAAAACGGGATTGGCTAGGATAGCTCGTAGCATCCGCTGCGTCCGGACGTAAGGTGAAATGAGGTATAGGCGTGTTCTCATTTTATATATGAAAGGCTGGTAAGGTCACTCTCCACGTCATAAGCTACCGTCGCCGCTGCAGCAGGCGCCGTTATCATTCATTATGCGGTTCGCACTTCACACGAGGGCTTGGAATGACGTCAACTCCTTTCAAAACAGCCGCAAACCTAATCTTTACCGGAACGCGTTGGAGAGTGTTCCTATTGGTCACACGCGTCTGATCATGCATCATGTGATTTTGATGCTTGTTTTGTGGTTTTCTTTGTTGATATACAGATACTGAGCTGTATGCTCTATGCCTAGTTTTTAAAGAAGATATGCTCTTTTGCCTTCAATTGTTCGCCGGGAGTTTTTTGCTTAAATCAACGACACGAAAATGTCCTTGGATGGTAAAGGTATACAGCCTAGCTGTAAAGATGGGAATGTACGGAGGCTTGGAAACCAAAGTCCAATAAAGCCTAGCACCGGATTACAGCTCACAGTCTTACGGAGTGTAGCAGGGCTTGAGGCAAAAGACGTGGATGACTTTAGGTTGTTG
This sequence comes from Ixodes ricinus, assembly GCA_037355805.1. Taxonomy (NCBI): domain Eukaryota; kingdom Metazoa; phylum Arthropoda; class Arachnida; order Ixodida; family Ixodidae; genus Ixodes; species Ixodes ricinus. Next base: position 175,869 of record JAZHYW010010208.1, on the reverse strand, counting down.
TGTGCGGAGTGATCATGTTCTTGTTTCGTCGGGCAAAATCTCATAGCTCAGACCTCCGAGTTGACAAAGAACCTTAGAGGGTCCTAAGTACCGTTTTCGGAGTTTCTCAATGAGGCCAATGCGACGAATGGGTGTCCACACCACACGTCGCTTGGTCAGAAGTAAACGTCCCGACGACTAATGTTGTACTGGTGAGATTCGGCGCGTTGTTGGCCTTGTATTCGGAGCCTGAAGAGCTGTCGGACTTCCTCGGCCCTTGAGTGACAATCTGGGAGTAGCTGTTGTCGGCGTCATCAGGTTCGCGGGTCAGCATTGCGTCCAGCGTCGTCGTTACTTTGCGACCATTAACGAGCTGGAATGGTGTGAACGCTGGGGTCTCTTACACTGCCGTGTTGAACCCAAACGTGGCGTAGGGTAGTATTACCTCGTGCAACGGCTTGTACCCTACGTCAGCACACATGAAGATTATGTCGGTGATAATTTTGTTCGCCATTCTTTTAGTCCTATTCTGTGTGGATAATACGCAGTGCTTCGAAGTTGGCAGGTCCTACTGAGACGAATAATCCCTTTCTTCAACTGGGTCTCGAGCAACAATCCACAGTCTTTAGTTAGGACTTCGTGAGCGCCGTGCAGGGGTGCGATGGACTCGAGGAAAAACTTGGGAACTTATACTGCCTCATCTGATCGAAGAACTATTGTCTGGCGTACCATGTGAGATAATCGATCCTAACAACTTTCCATCGGTTTCCTTGTGCCGATAGTGGGAACTGCTTAAGTAAATGTTTTTAGATTTGCTGAATCAGGTTAGATGGCGGGGCAGTAGGCTGAAGAAGTCCCGCTGGTCTCATTGGTCGTTTATTCTGTCTATGGTACTCGTGCAAGCTCCGGTGCAGCAATCGAACTGACTTCGCAAGCTTGGACCAGTACTACTTCTCACGTACCCTAACAAGACTCCTTTTATAGCCATGATGTCCCGCCGTTGGGTCATCGTTGAAGCCTTCAAATAAATCTTCTCGAAAACTGAAAGAGATCTCCAACGGCCACGCCGTGTCGTTGTAGCTGAATATTGCCCTGTACAGCTCATCTTGTCGAAAGCAAAAGGTTAGCACTGTTCGTATGAAAACGCCGGGAACCGCGCTTCTCTTACCCTTTATGTGCTCCATGAGTCCCTAAGTTCAGGATCATTTTTTTTGTTTTGCTGCCAGCTAACTGACACCTAGTGCGCCGATAAAACACTTGTTTCACTCGTCTTCAATGCAGGCTGAGACCGGCCTCGACATATAATCGGCGGTAATATGCTTTTAGACGGACTTATACACCGTAGTCACGTCAAACTTCTGCAGCCGTAGACTTCACCGGGCGAGGTGTCGTGAAGGGTCCTGCAACTTCGCTAGCCAGCAGGGCAGGTGGTGGTTCATAACAACTCGGAATAGTCTTCCCTAGCACCCGGGCGAAAATTGGTGATGACCCAGCTTACGGCGAGGCATTCTTTCTCCGTCGCTGAGTAATTATCGTCCGCCTTGGAGAATGTCCGTCTTGCCTAGGCGATTAACCCTGCGCGATGGCCCTCGTTACTTGTGTTTGTGTGAAAAAACGTTTGTGCTTGCCGCTCGAAATAGCCGAGGACGGGAGGTGTTTGAAGTCTTCGTCTAAGCTCTTCGAGCACCTGCTGGCATTTTTCTGTTAACAGAAACTTAACGACTTTTGTGTAAGGTTTGTCAGCGGCCAGGTGTTGTGGTCATCACCTGATAACAACCCCGTGATGTCACACGCTAAGGGCGTCTTACGTGTGATGGGTTCGAGCTGCGTCCGACAGATGGCGCTCACGTGATGTCGCACAGGGTTTGTGCTGCATCCGGAGGGAGGGCGCTGCGCTGCGGTCACAGTGACCCCGCATCAGCGCCACGTGTCACGTGACTGTCACGTGACATTATTTGAATCGCTGGGCGGTAAATGCCTCTTTTATTCGATTAAAGGGGCGATGCAACAATTCTTGTACTTTGTGAAAATACTGCTTAGAACGGATCCCTGACATGCAAAATGACCTATGAAACACGCGTTCGTTTTTCACCCCACGCACTAGAAGTCCAAGAAAAAAATTAAAGAAAAACGAGCAGCATTCACCCCCTCAACTCGCAACCAGAACAAGCGGCCACGTGATCTGGAGCCGATTATATGCCGCCAATGTTACATCATAGCCACGCGCTGGGGTTGGCAAAGCACGAGGACACGCGCTGAGTTCCAGACATTGTTATGGCTCGGCTATTGTCGTCGTTGCAGCGATTGGACACGGGCCACTACCCGAATGCTTCTCGAGCTAGTAATTATCACGAGCCCAAATCGAGCGACCACGCCATGCTCGGGTCCAATCTGTGAACCGCATTCAAATATCGTCATATGGGTGTACTGCGGTCCCACGTTACGTCATCAAATTTTGCAAAGGAGAGATTGAATGCAAATGATCGCTTTTGTCCTTGAAATTACACCGCAACAAAGGAGTTTCTTGGCCAGTGGCGTTGCGTGCGAGTATCCTTGAGTCCCACTAGTGCCAGTAAGCTCGTGTAAGTTAAAAGACATTCCAATTCAATATCGTTGCACCGCTCCTTTAAAAAAGGCTCTGCGGGCGACGGGGACTCGACCTCTCCACCTTGGGTACAGCAGCCCGACGCTCTATCCCCTGAGCTACGAGCACAATGCTTCCCGGACCGCTTAACTTGTGTTAGTTGTTCGTGTGTGCAATGATAACAACCACGTGATGTCGCACAGGGTTCGAGCTGCGTACGACAGATGGCGCTCACGTGAGCGACGCACAGGGTTTGTGTTGCATCCGAGGGAGGGCGCTGCGCTCCGGTCACATGATGGTGACGTGTTTTGAATCGCTGCGCGGGAAATGCATTTTATTCGATTAAAAAGGCTGCGCGGGCGACTGGGACTCGACCTGTACCGACCTTGGGTACAGACCGCTTAACTTGTGTTAGTTGTTCGGGTGTGTGCAATCCGTGATAACAACCACGTGATGTCGCACAGGGTTCGAGCTGCGTACGACAGATGGCGCTCAGCTGATGTCGCACAGGGTTCGAGCTGCGTCCGACAGATGGCGCTCAGCTGATGTCGCACAGGGTTCGAGCTGCGTACGACAGATGGCGCTCACGTGAGCGACGCACAGGGTTTGTGTTGCATCCGAGGGAGGGCGCTGCGCTCCGGTCACATGATGGTCACGTGATTTGAATCGCTGCGCGGTAAATGCATTTTATTCGATTAAAAAGGCTGCGCGGGCGACTGGGACACGACCTGTCGACCTTGGGATACAGACCGCTTAACTTGTGTTAGTTGTTCGTGTGTGTGTGCAAGTCATGATAACAACCACGTGATGTCGCACAGGGTTCGAGCTACGTACGACAGATGGCGCTCAGCTGATGTCGCAAAGGGTTCGAGCTGCATCCGACAGAGGGCGCTCACGTGATGTCACGCAGGGTTCGTGCTGCATCCAACAGAGGGCGCTGCGCTCCGGGCACATGATGGTCACGTGTTTTGAATCGCTGCGCGGTAAATGCATTTTAATCGCTAAAAAAGGCTCCGCCGCAGATCATGTGACCGTGGTTGTGTGACGTTGGTCGTCTTCCTATCACGTGATCTCGCGCGCGCGCGATTCAAACGGTGTTTGCGGACTCGCAGCCTGGTGGTGCCCCCTTAGCTGTTGCATTTGGGGTCTTCGACCCGCTGATAATCGGCGTCACGTGACGGTCCCAAATAGCAGCAGCTGGGTCCCGCTACATTGGGCTTGAGGTGACCGTAGAATTTTGAACCTCGCGGGCCGTGATTGATGTTAATCCTGCGTAAAGTTTTAAAGTGACCCCGTCAAAATTTGGGGCCAGCTCGCAAAAACTTTGCAAAGACGCAGCAAATTTTGGGACTAGGCGAAAATTTGAGAAACCGCCGTGTTCGGATCGAAACATGCGGTTCCTCCGGGCCCGCGTTAGCCCTCGTGTTGCGAATAGCACATTGAACGATTCCTCCACGCAGACCCGCTTCGATGAAAAGATACGCATCCACGTCGTCGAGCGGCTCCAGTTTTTACCCCAGTCTGTTTAAGTGCGCAGGCAAGACTGAGCGCGGGGAGGGAAACGTAGTGAAGCGGATCGAGCTCGTACGTGTCTAAAGTCCATTTCCTGAAATTTTGGAACACGTCGGCGAGAAGTAGGCAGTCGAGTGTCAGGTAGCAGTCACTGTATTCTCCTAGGCTTTTGAAATTAAATGTTTCAAAGACGGTTTGGGCGTGACGGTAGTCCTCCTCTGAAATTTGGCTGTCGTTAAGCTTGTTGTAAAACGACTCGCGCGACGGTAGCTCGGGCTCCCGGTAAGCCTCGAAACTGGTCACGTAGTCGTAGGGAAATACACCCTTCCGCGCCAGAAGCTCAACGTGCTGCGGAAAAGCCTGCTTTAGACAGCACAGGTTTTCTAGTCCCTTGGAACGGAGGTCCTGAACCAGCGCGTCCAAGCTGGCGGGGAGAAATGCCAGACTGTCGAGAAACCGCAGGTTACCCACGTCGAGTCGCTTAAATTGCTGGCAGCTAGTGGCGAGCACTTTGATATCTTTAGACTCGAATAAGTCGAGTTTCGGTAGGATAAAGGCCAGGTCATACGAATGGTTGTGCGCGAGCACTGGAATGACTTTCTTGTTTACTCTCAGATTTAAATTGCATCCCTGACACAACGACTGCCTGTACGATCCGCTGAAGTGGTCGTGATCTCTGACTTTTCTCTTTCGATTTCCAAACGATTCGCCACAAATCGCGCAGTGAGAGGCCGACGCGTGAGCCTCTTCGTCCACGCTCACCATTGGCACTTCCTCACTTCGAATCCATTCGCCAATGAGCTTTGACAATTGATTAAGAATGGAAATGAACTTTTCCACGCAGTCCTCGCCCCGGTACAAAAACTGCTCGACGATGCGCGAGTCCGTGGATCGGATTACGAGAATGCAAAACGAACTGGGGACGTGCTTCTCGTAAGCCTGACCCATGTTTTCCGCTTCCAGAATGGCCTCAAAATCGTAGACGCAAAAGTAAGGGAAAGGTTCCATCGTGTGTGGGCTCCGAAAATACAGCGCGTCTCCCTTTGCAGGACACACTGTTCGGACTGCCTTCTTTCTTTACACAGCGATAGGTGACTCCCCAGCGCAGTGCGAAAGCGAAAGCCCATCATACACCTTTTACAGCGAAAACGGTGACTGCGCCTGTTCGCGAAAAGTCCGGCAAAGTTGCTGATTAGAACAAAGTGATCGTCTATTAGGAGCAAATCCACGTGCTTCTCCCGCTCGCTATCGTTGACTTTAAGCGGGTAGACGAACCTTTGTTCTCGATCGTAACCGTACACGTTCACGGACACGGAGTTTTTTCTCTCGAAAGCCTGCACGTCTTGCGGAAACGTCACCGGATACCTGGTGGGGAACCAATACTTGGTCAAATGGTCTCGGTAGCAAGAAGCTCTCGATCGTTTAGAGGGTGCGGGATGGAGACCGGCGAGCACAGAAAACACAAAGCACATGTTTCTTTCCGAGTCAGTGAGTTGCTCGGTCACATTCACTAGGCAGTTTCTGCTTGGGAGTTCACCGGGCAACACGAAGCTCGCACAACCTACCGTGGGCGGAATGAAACGTCCAACGGTAATGGTACAGGTCTGAATGGCGACGACGACAAGCCCGGACCCACGTTCTTGATACTGTTCGAGGCGAGCAGAGATCTCGGCGCATGCGGTCTGTAGAGCATCGCGAATGCTACCTTCGGCCCAGACCGTGTGCACTAAGCAATGAAAGTAGTGCACGCTGAATTCAAACTCGTCGTCGCCATTGAGACGAGTCATCTCCACGGTTAGTGTGATGAAAAAACGCAATGGCATTCCATATTGTCTAAAAACATTGGCCATTGCGTCGGACTGAAGCCGAAAAAGCGTGGATACATCGTGGGACTCGTCGTCGCGCTCGTGCAAATGCATATCATAACGCGCGGTAAAGTTTCGAAAGGCGCACAGCGAGTTGATGAAGGGAAGGCAATCTTGCGGCGGGATATTGTGAACCTGGGCCAGATGAACTTGTAACGACTCCGCGGAGGAGTACTGCTGTCGCTCTCGCGCATCGCACAAGTGGCAGGTTACCATTTTTTCGAATTGTCCCGGGCGACTCACAAGTGTTTAGTCAGAGCACGAGAAAGCAATGACTGGTGACCGCTCGTCACCGCTGGTTTTCTCCATCGTGAGTCCGTTCATCGCCCTCATGCTCTGGATGTCTTGCTCGTTCAGTTCGGCGAACCGCTTCGGTAAAAATACTTTTACCACATCGCTCTCGAGCTGAAGAGTCACACAAACGGATGGCCCGTATCGCGTGTCCATGCGCCTCACCTCCAGCACGGGTATCTTGACGTTGCACGGAATGGAGCCCATGCTGACAAACAAAGACGACGACGACGCTCGCAGTGAAGACAGCTTGTCCAGGACCCCGTCCATTTCGGGTTGACCGCGGAGGGCGGCCCGGGGTGAGATGACAGTCTGAAAATAATGGCATTAGTATACGGCGGACCTGCGCAGGCCTTTTTCTCGCATTACCTTTTCTTCCGCGCGGAGAGAAAGCAGTGAGGGGAGACAAGCGGTCGAAACCCTCGACATTTATACCAAGCGGATTGCGAAATGACGACTCGCCGTGAATCAACACGTGCGTCACTATATATGAAAGAACAAACACGAGACTGAAACACAAAAGCGAACGAGCGGATTGTCAACACAACGTATTTACTTTGCATATAAAAAAAATCACATTCCGAGCTCTCGAGACACGTGCATGCATGTCTAGACATGTTCCTGTTAGGTACGTACTCGGGTAAACATTGTGTTTTGGGTATACGTTCGGGCGTCGATATAAACCGCACCGTTGCGACGCGTGGGAGCATTTATCGTGAAGCCGCGCGAGTGTTCCTGTTAGGTATGTATGTATACTTGTATCGTGCGGTCAGCTCCGAGCTTGGGGAGCATCCGCTTTTTCTTTTTATCGGATATCCTTCGTTGGGTAAACATTGTGATTTGGTTACACGTTCGGGCGTCGCTATAAACCGCACTGTTGTGACGCCTGTGGGCATTTATCGTGAAGCCGCGCGAGTCTCCCGCCGCGCAGGAATGTGCTTCCTTCGCGCGGGTACTTAGAAACGTGTCTGCGATGCCTTCTTTTCACTCGTCTGCGAACGCATGGTCATGTCTTCGGGCCTGGTCAACTACCCCAGCGAGAGTCTGAGCGAAAGCTGCTTCTCACCTTTTACCCGAAACGCAATTACATCATTCACTACCGAAATCTCAAGCTGTATCTGGAGTTGGGCTTAAAACTAAAGGTCATTCATCGCGTTTTGAAGTTTTCGCAGAGGGCATTCCTTAAAGATTTCATCGACTTTAACCACAACCTCCGAAAACAGGCGACAAATGCCTTTCAAAAGAACCTGTCTAAGCTCATTATGAATTCGATTTATGGCAAGACTATCGAAAACCCACGTCAGTACAACAACGTTGTCATTAGCGTGAGCGAGGAGGAAGTGCTCAAAAACCTGCAGAAGCCTAACCTCAGACAGTTTGCGGCAATTAGCCCGACCGTGGTGATCTTTCAGTTTTCCCAGAGAACCCTACACTTGAACAAACCCGTGTACGCGGGCTTCTCTATCCTAGAGATGTCCAAACTGGTCATGTACGAATTTTTCTACAAGCAGGTCAGGCGCGTTTTCCCCGACGCTCGCGCAGCGTACAGCGACACGGACTCGTTCATCCTCCAAATCACCGACCCGGATGTAGACTCGAAGCTCGCGACCCTTGCCGAAACTCACCTGGATACTTCGGGGTATCCGACCGATCACCCCTTGTTCTCTCCCGCAAACAAAATGAAACTAGGAGTGTTTAAAAACGAATTCCCTAAAGATCACATCCTTGGATTTGTTTGTTTAAAACCCAAACTCTATTCGATGGAACTAGCCTCCCGAGAGCACTACGTGAGGGCGAAAGGAGTGAAAAGGTGTGAGTCCCGTAAGCTAACCTACGAGCTGTACGTTCAAACTCTCGAGCAACAAACTCTGCACAAGATCACGCAGCGAACCATCGCTCGTAAGTTGTGCGAGAACAAGACTGTTGCCGTGGAGAAGATAGGACTCAACCCGTTCGACAACAAGCGCTTCATCGACTCTGACGGCGTTTCAACTCTTCCCTTCGGACATTGGAGCCTCTCGTGAAGTGCTTTTCTTTTTCCTTTCAAGCTGATGTATTTGCGTGTGTGTGTGTGTGTGTGTGTACAGAGGCTCGTACGTAAAGAGCCATTTTTATATATATCGCGAGGTTTTTTTGTTTTTCACCAAGTGTTTGATATTTGTATAAAGAGCTGTCGCGCGCCATCTGTTTCTCCATGTTTCGAGATGCATCTTAGATGCATGCATGTTGAATAAAACCAAAAGAAAAAGATCCATCCTTGCTTTGTGTCCTTTTTTGCCTTTATTTCGAGATCAGGTTACAGAGCGGAGCAGCAGGAGAGCTTTAGCGCGGGAGAAAGAAATTGCTTGCGCACGAGTATGGAAATGTGTGTGTCGTTCCGTCGGTAGTCGCTCGACGAGAAAGCTTGGATGCTCTCGCGGAGCGGTACACCGCAACACAGGCGCGCACCCACGTATAAACAGTAAAGTCCGCACGTGTGCGACAGAGTCCCTTGAATTCTTCTCTTGGAGTAGAAGAAGCTCGCTGCGCCCCCAATGAAGTCGTAAAATTCCCCGTGAATCGGAATCATTCCGAAAGTGTCAAAATAACTAATGGCCTTGTCCTTTGGGCATACGTAGAAAAGAACCCCCGAAAGTCCGCCAGCTGCAAAGTTTAACCGTCACCTCACCCACAATTTAGCGGCTGATGCTAATTGGACTGTGACATGACGTCCAAAGTTTATAGCGGGTCGAAGCTTTTACCACCAGATGGCACCCAATATGACAAGGACCACTTCACAATTTGAACCCTAGATGACGCCTAGTCCCAAAATTTGCTGCGTCTTTGCAAAGTTTTTGCGAGCTGGCCCCAAATTTTGACGGGGTCACTTTAAAACTTTACGCAGGATTAACATCAATCACGGCCCGCGAGGTTCAAAATTCTACAGTCACCTCAAGCCCAATGTAGCGGGACCCAGCTGCTGCTATTTGGGACCGTCACGTGACGCCGATTATCAGCGGGTCGAAGACCCCAAATGCTAAGGGGGCACCACCAGGCTGCGAGTCCGCAAACACCGTTTGAATCGCGCGCGCGCGAGATCACGTGATAGGAAGACGACCAACGTCACACAACCACGGTCACATGATCTGCGGCGGAGCCTTTTTTAGCGATTAAAATGCATTTACCGCGCAGCGATTCAAAACACGTGACCTTCATGTGCCCGGAGCGCAGCGCCCTCTGTTGGATGCAGCACGAACCCTGCGTGACATCACGTGAGCGCCCTCTGTCGGATGCAGCTCGAACCCTTTGCGACATCAGCTGAGCGCCATCTGTCGTACGTAGCTCGAACCCTGTGCGACATCACGTGGTTGTTATCATGACTTGCACACACACACGAACAACTAACACAAGTTAAGCGGTCTGTATCCCAAGGTCGACAGGTCGTGTCCCAGTCGCCCGCGCAGCCTTTTTAATCGAATAAAATGCATTTACCGCGCAGCGATTCAAATCACGTGACCATCATGTGACCGGAGCGCAGCGCCCTCCCTCGGATGCAACACAAACCCTGTGCGTCGCTCACGTGAGCGCCATCTGTCGTACGCAGCTCGAACCCTGTGCGACATCAGCTGAGCGCCATCTGTCGGACGCAGCTCGAACCCTGTGCGACATCAGCTGAGCGCCATCTGTCGGACGCAGCTCGAACCCTGTGCGACATCAGCTGAGCGCCATCTGTCGGACGCAGCTCGAACCCTGTGCGACATCAGCTGAGCGCCATCTGTCGTACGCAGCTCGAACCCTGTGCGACATCACGTGGTTGTTATCACGTGGTTGCACACACCCGAACAACTAACACAAGTTAAGCGGTCTGTACCCAAGGTCGACAGGTCGAGTCCCAGTCGCCCGCGCAGCCTTTTTAATCGAAAAAATGCATTTCCCGCGCAGCGATTCAAAACACGTCACCATCATGTGACCGGAGCGCAGCGCCCTCCCTCGGATGCAACACAAACCCTGTGCGTCGCTCACGTGAGCGCCATCTGTCGTACGCAGCTCGAACCCTGTGCGACATCACGTGGTTGTTATCATTGCACACACGAACAACTAACACAAGTTAAGCGGTCCGGGAAGCATTGTGCTCGTAGCTCAGGGGATAGAGCGTCGGGCTGCTGTACCCAAGGTGGAGAGGTCGAGTCCCCGTCGCCCGCAGAGCCTTTTTTAATCGAATAAAATGGGCATTTACCGCCCAGCGATTCAAATAATGTCACGTGACGGTCACGTGACACGTGGCGCTGTGCTGCGTCATGTGACCGCAGCGCAGCGCCCTCCCTCGGATGCAGCACAAACCCTGTGCGACATCACGTGAGCGCCATCTGTCGGACGCAGCTCGAACCCATCACACGTAAGACGCCCTTAGCGTGTGACATCACGGGGTTGTTATCAGGTGATGACCACAACACCTGGCTTGTGGTCTGAGGTTTGCGGTTTGTGTGACATCACAGGGTTGTTATCAGGTGATGACCACAACACCTGGCTTGTGGTCTGAGGTTTGCAGGTCTGAGGTTTGTGGTTTGAGGTTTGCGGTGGCACGCTTCTGGCACGCGCCTGACACGTGACCTCACACCTGTACCGAGCACGTGACTCGAGGGCGGGACCTCGCTGAGCTCCGATTGGTCACTGGATAATGCCCTGTGGGCGGGGCCATCGATGCCCACGGCCTGTCATTGGTCACTGGGATGGGAGAGAGGGAAAGGGCCCCGCCCTACTGCGCTGTGATTGGTCGGATCGGGTTAGGCTCCGCCCTCCTGCGCTGTGATTGGTCGGATCGGGTTAGGCCCCGCCCTCCTGGGCGTTTGTTGACAAGTTGGCCGAACTGGTACATGTTTTCCTACTACTGGCTATAAACATACGGCTACGTTGAGCGCCTTCTTCGATCCAGGAGGAACACCCAGGCTGCTCTCGGTTGGGCTTAGGAACTTAACCTCACCATAAGGGAACCGATATTTCGTTGGTTTGACAGTTAGTCCAGCAGCCTCCAAGATATAAAGTACGGCACGGAGTCCTTATAAGTGCCTGTCGCAGTTGCTGGAAAACACAAGAAAGTTGAGGTATACGAGACGACTCTGCCATTTTAAGCCTACTAGCAAGGTGTCTGTGACACGCTAGAAGTTAGCCGGCGCCTTGCATACTTCGAATGCATCACTTTAAATCTGTAGAGTCTGTTGTGCTTGAAAAAGGCAGTTCTTTCCCGGGTAGTTTTCCCCGGTGTTCCGTTCGACAACTTGAATTTGCAAGTATTCCCTCTTTAAGTCAATCCACGAAAATTTTCGGGAGTGGCACAGATGGTCTAGTGTATCGTCAACGCGGAGGAGCCGAAAGTAGTTTTTCTTAGTCACAGCGTTCAGTTGACAATAGACCAGATAGAACCTCAGGGTTCCGTCCCTCTTTACGGGTCCGAGTGATGAAGCCCATGGATCGCCTGGCGGCTAAATGATGTCATCGTGGAGCATTTCCTGGACCTGTTGTTGGATTACTTTAATCTCTTTCAAAGAAAGACGGTATGGCGACCGGTGGAGTGGGTGCACGTCGCCGTTGGTAACGATGTGATGCTTCACCACTGGTTTTGGTGAACTTCGAAGATGTGTCAACACAGTCACTGTATTCAGCTAGAAGCTCAACCAGTTGCCAGCAACTTCGGAGCTGCGAGCTCGGGAATGATGTCTAGTTTTGGTGGCGACGCGTCCAGCGCTGTGACAACAAGGTTTACTCAGAGGATGCGGTGAGCAAGACCGGCGCTTGGAAATCATCAGCGTGTTCCACGGTGGTACCCTTCGTTAGTTGCTGCGGTTATTCTCGCAATTTCGTTACGAGAACGGTTATACGTTCTTGTTGGATAAACATTTTGCCTTATGCGACGCCTATTCTCTTTTAAGGAGCAGTAAGATGCTGCCTTTTAGAAGAGCTTCACCACCCATGGGTGCGTCGGTTTTTATTGATGTGAAACAATCGACCCCGGCGGCAGTTTCACGTGGTTGGTCATAACTCGGATACGACTGACGTCGTGTTGGCTTCACCGAGGACAGACTAAGCTTAAAACGTCAACTGGATTGCCCCGAGGCGAATGACGGCGCAATACTCGCAGAGACTGCCCATTCCAAGTCTAAAGTTCTTCGCACAGTTTTGCGGAACGACGAACTTCACAGGGCACGTCTAACCGTGGATCTCGGCACAAGGAGTGAATCTCTTGACTGGTGTGATGAGGTGTACTCCCGCGGTTTGTATTTAACGTCCTTCCTATAGTGTTGTAACTATGCGAAGACGGTGGGGGGCTCCAACTAAAAGCTGAGTAGTCTTCTATATTATTCACGAGTGTTGGTGCGGTGTGGCAGTCAAAAGCAACGTTTAGGTTGTTGTGCACCGATGCAGGAGCGTCCTTGCATTACGTGGCGTCGGGAGTGTGGGAGCGCTCCGGTGTTCCTTGAGGCAATTTATTTCGATAGTCTTCGGCAACATCAAGTGCATATGTTGCCGCATTTAGCGTTTCCGGCGTCGCAGAGGAGGCAGAGTTTCTTGGCGGGGTCGTGGCGCTGGAGACGCTGAACTTAGTGGCAATGGTGACCAGAGTCAAGATGGGAGACGGCGCGGGCGATGTCTACAGTCGAAGGTACTTCTAGAGGTCACGGGGATGTCGGCCATGCCTCGGGCATGAGTCATTCGAATGGAACCCACGCAGCGCAAGTCGGCGATAGGAACATCGTCGTAAACGCGGCTGGCTTTGTCGGAGGCTTCTTACGTCGTTGGCACTCATGGCACGACCGTGTGTACAGATGGACGGTTTTCGGAGTCTTGGCCAGTAGTACTTGTCATGAATCCGGGCGAGCGTCCTGCTGTAGCCAAGGTGTCCAGCCGTCGGGTCGTCGTGGCATGCTTGAAAGATTTCTTTTCGCAGGCTAGGCAGGCACAACCAGCAGCCAGGCATGGTTGCTGGTTCCGAAGTTCTTCTTGAAGAGCACACCTCACCGCAGAACGAAGCTTGACATGTCTCGGGCCAGGACTGGCGGAACGGAACTTTCTTGACCTTCGAGGTGGTCGATCACGGCGCGAAGCTCCGGGTCGTCTCGTTGAAGTGCTCCCATGTCGGTATCTGTAACTGCTCCGAGAAAACGAGCGTCATCGTTGTCGTCGGTGCTGTCAGGAGGAGATTCAACTGGGGCCCTGAGACAAGCAGTCCGCGTCATTATGCTTGCGGCCAGACTTGTGCACATTGGTTACGTCGAATTCTTGCAGTCGGAGACTCCAGCAAGCGAAGCGTCCTGACGGGTCCTTGAGGTTTGCGAGCCAGCAGAGGGCGTGGTGGTCTGTGAACACGCGGAACGGGATACCGTACAGGTACGGATGGAACTTGGTTAACGCCCAGACGACAGCAAGATATTCTATGTTGGTCGTTGAACAATTTTGTTCTGCCTTAGACAGCACTCGGCTCGCGTAAGTAATTACTCCCTCTGCCCCTTCTTGTCGCGGAACGAGCTCCGCACCGAGACCGGTATTGCTGGCGTCCGTGTGTGTTTCTGTCTCCGCCGACTGATCAAAATGTCGGAGGAAGGGGGCAACTGCAGCCTTCGCTTGAGTTCGTCGAACGCCTCTTCTTGCTCCTTCTCACTGGAACTTCACGACGTCCTTCGTCAGATACGTCAGCTGATGAAGAAATCTGTGCTAAGTCACGCACGAAACGTCTGTAGTAGGCGCACAGCCCAAGGAATCTATGGACGGCCTTCTTGTCCAATGGCTTGGGTAATTCGGCGACAGCGGACGTCTTTGCAGGATCAGGGCTTACACCCTGAGCACTCACGATGTGGCCCAAGAATTTCAGCTCTCTATAGGCGAACCGGCACTTCGAAGGCTTGAGTGTCAGTCCAGCGGATTTGAAGGCTCGTAGCACGGCTCGCAGTCGTCTGAGGTGCTTGTCGAATTCGGTTGCGAACACGAAAACGTCGTCGAGATAGACGAGACAGCTCTGCATTTCAAGCCGGAAAGGAGGGTGTCCATAACACACTGGAAGGTTGCCGGCGCTGTGCACAGCCCGAACGGCATCACTTTAAATTCATACAGTCGGTTCCGTGTGACGAAGGCGGTCTTCTCACGATCTCGTTCGTCGACCTCAATCTGCCAGTACCCGCTCTTCAAGTCCATCGACGAAAAGTATCGGGCGTGGCGCAGCCGGTCTAGGGCGTCGTCGGTGCGGGGCAGCGGATAGACGTCCATCTTTGTTACTGCATTCAGCCGGCGGTAGTCCACGCAGAACCTCATGGTTCCGTCTTGTTTCTTCACTAGGACTACTGGAGAAGCCCACGGAGTGTTTGAGGGCTGGACGATGTCGTCATAAAGCATTTCCTTAACTTGTTTCTGGATAACTTCCTTTTTTTCACGGAGACTCGGTACGGTGGCCGATGCACAGGGACAGCGTCGTCATCAGTGATTATTCGATGTTTCGCAACGTCGTTTGGCGCACTTTCGACGACGTGGAGAAGCACTCACTGAACTCGGCGAGAAGGTCACTGAGTTGTCGCCGTTGTGGGGCTGGGAGGGACGGGTCGATGTCGAGCTCTGATGGCGTGGTTCTCTTGTGCTGCGTCGGAGAGGCTTCTTCTGAGATCACGTCGTCGTTCCTGATCGTCCGAAGATCCAGCACATCTCACAGCTGTATGCACTGCTAACGCTTTATGCAAGCTGGGCACAACATCAGTTTGAAATGTCGACGCCGGAAAAAGCCGGTGAAAGACTGGAGGGGAAGACAAGAGACGACGACGATAACACCCATAGCTAGTGTTAGAGAGTCTATGGTGTGGTGTCCTTTTTATGTGCGCTCACTCTCAGGAAGTCGAATGGCGCTATGCCCGGCACCAGCTGGCTGCCACTGCATCTATACCGTCTCGTATGTTGCTCCAGAGGAAGGCATTATTCCTGTCCCGTCGTCGTTCCTGTCTTCCGAAGATCCAGCACATCTCAGAGCTGTATGCACTGCTAACGCTTTGCAAGCTGGGCACAACATCAGTTTGAAATGTCGCGCGGAAAAAGTCGTTGAAAGACTGGAGGGGAAGACAAAGACGACGACGGATAAAACCCCATAGCTGGGTCAGAGAGTCTACGGTGTGGTGTCCTTTTATGTGCCCTCACTCTCAGGAAGTTAAATCGGCGTTATACCCGCACCAGCTGGCTGCCACCATCTATACCGTCTCGTATGTTGCTCCACAAGGCAGGCATTATGTCCTGTCCCGGTCGTTCCTGTCTTTCCGAAGATCCAGCACATCTCAAGCTGTATGCACTGCTAACGCTTTGCAAGCTGGGCACAACATCAGTTTGAAATGTCGCGCGGAAAAAGTCGTTGCAAGACTGGAGGGTAAAGACAAAGACGACGACGATAAAACCCATAGCTGTGTTAGAGAGTCTATGTGTGTGGTGTCCTTTTTATGTGCCTCACTCTCAGGAAGTTAAATGGCGTTATCACGGCGATCGCGGCTGAGTCCGGAATTTCCTCGACGAAGCCGACAGCTGTACCCTTTGTAAGGTGCTGCGACTCTTGCCGGAAGTTGGTGACAAGGGCTACGGTACGCCCGTCCTGGATCTCGGCTACGCCTCTTGCAACGCCAGTCCCTCGTCCAACGAGAAGTTGGACGCTTCCTTCCAACAGTGCTACACAGCAGGTGGCTTCTTCGGTCCCGACGGGTACAAAGACACTCGACAGCGGCGGCAGGTTTAGCATGGCTGCCAAGGACTCGCACTGCAGCTAACGTCGCTTTGGGATTTTCTGCCGATGGGACAGGTTTCCGAAGCGCCAGCTTGTTCTCCGCAGGTCGATGATGGCGCCGTATTCGCACAAGAAGTCCATTCCCAGAATGACGTCCCTCAAACAGTCTTGCAGAATGACGAACTTCACAGGGCAGGTTTCGCCGTGGATCTCAACGCCTGCAGTGCACCTGCCGACAGGTGTGATGAGATGTCCGCCGGCGGTTCGTATCTGCGGTCCGTCCCACGACGTCGTAACTTTCCGAAGGCGGCGAGAGAGTCTCACACTCAAAGCGGAGTAGTCTGCTCCGGTGTCGACGAGTGCTGTCGCGTCGTGGCCGTCGATGATAACATTGAGGTTATTCGACACTCTTGCAGAAACGTCGTTTCGGGGCGTTGCGGCATTAACGTTGGAGTGCTCCGACGATCGTGGAGGATTTTGGCATCGTTCGTCTTCGGCAACACCACCCTCCGGCATCGCCACACCTAGTTTTCCCGACGGTAGGCGATAGGTGACAGGCTGTCTCGGCGAGATCGACGGAAGGGCGATGGCGAGCGTCGGGAAGACGGTGAGCGGAATCCTCGGGGAGTCGACTGAGGAGATGAAGAGCGGCGGAGGTAGTTCTCGATGTCCCGAGGTCGCTCTCCGAGACGTGGTCGGGGGTCGTTGGGTGCAAACCCTCGTAGGCCCAGATGGCGGTAAGGGCATCGTCGGTAGATATGGCTGGCTTCCCGCAGTGGTAGCACAACGGGCGTCGGTCGGCCGTCCTCCACACGTCGGTCTTCCTTGGCGCAACTTGTTCTGGACGAACGTGCGCCCGATCTTCCTGGCGTCGGGGATGCTGCGGCTCTGGAAGCACACGTCAGGGAGGCGCCATGTACGGACGCGGGGCTGGTGGTGCTCGGCGGACCATTGCGGCGTAGCTTAGCGTCGGTTCCTCCGGTGTCACCGTGTTGATGGGAACTTCAGGGTGGACCACCCGTTGTACTTCCTCGCGCACAGCCTCGGCGATGGAGAGTGTCGCTGGACGACTTGCGGCTGGCAGCAACTGGCGGAGTTCCTCCCGGACGACCTCCCGGATGATTTCGCGGATGTCTGTACCAGGAGCGTTCTCGCCGCCAAGCAGCGCGGTTGCAGCGACACTTGGATGTCGCTGGTAGTGGGAAGCGCGCGCTTGGAGGGCGCGCTCGATGTTTGTCGCCTCGGTGACGAAGGCTTCGACGGTGCCCGGCGGGTTGCGCACGAGGCCTCCAAAGATGTCGTTTCTCACCCTGCGCATGAGGACCCGCAGCTTCTTGTCGTCTGTGGCTCGTGGGTCGGCACGGTCGCTCAGGCGGAGGACATCTTCGACGAAAGCTTGCTGACGCTTTCGTCGGGGCCCTGCGTTCGAATTCAGAGGAGATCTTCTGCCTTCTCCCGTCGGTGTAGGGTGGCGAACGTCCGCTGAAACTCGGCCACACAGATGTCCCACGACGTAAGCGAAGCCTCGTGATTATCGAACCAGTGCCTCGCAGTACCCTCCAGCGAAAAGTAGAGGTTCTGGAGGCACTGCTCCGCAGTCCATCCGTTGTGGCGCGCCACACGCTCGTAGTGCTTGATCCAGTCTTCGACATCCTCGTGGATCTCGCCGTGGAAGGAAGTCGGCGTACGGGGAGCGGCGGGCAGGTAGACGACGGCAGGAGCGGCGGGGGTCGGCGACTGGTTGGCCATCGTCGGCCTCGTTGGCTGCTTGGTCCTGGGCGGCAGAGGTCCGAATTCCGGGTGTAGGCCTTGGGTGCGACGACTGAACCGGATCTCGGTAGTGCCTTCGTTGGTTCTTCGTGGGCTTGGCGTCGGACTTGCACTGCGGGCCCTCGGAGGGGTACGCGGCAGGGGCATGCGGTACCCCGCACCTCCACCAAAATGTCACGAATGACGAGGTGACAGAACAAGGAATAACTGAGGAAACTGAAACGTTTAATGGGGGCGAACTTGTGCCCAAAAATAAAAGGAAACAGACAGATAACAACAGAGCGTCGCGGGCGTCGAAGTCGGCGTAGCAGCAGAGTCGAACGCTTGGGCGAGACTGAGTCCGGCTGGTTACGCGGAGCCCCTTTGTGCACGCGTGGGCTTCTGGAACATTCGGCCTGGAACATTCGGCGCGCAGAACATTCTAACCTAGAACGAGCAACACGGTTCTCGAAATTACCAGAAATCTAAATTGGAAGAATAAATAAAAGACGCGGCGCTCCCAGGGATCGAACCCTGGGCTTTCTGCGCGGAAGGCACGCGCGATAACCGTTAGGCCACGAGCGCGCTGCCTACTTAGTCAGCTGCGCTCGCGGCAATATGGCGTTCGGTCTTCGCCCTTTGGTGTCCAACAAAATGCCGTCATGAGCCATCCGAACCACCCCGTCTCGTAGCACCTGAGGCAGCTCCAACTGGTGGAACTCCCGGTTTGATGTTAAAAAGTCTCGGTGCAACGGTCTCTTGTGTATGACAAACTCTTCTGTGCTGCCGAGTTTTGGCTATTGGATAAATTTCCGACCCGGTCGAATAGCCCCTTTAGACTACAATCTCCCTTTTCAAGTGTCGCAAGTTCCTCGGTTTTCTCAGATGCACCTTCTATCGCGGGCACTCTCAACGGAGTGGTGTTCATCGTTGCCGACTGTTTCTTAGAACTTGTCTCCATGGCTGTGGTGGCAAGAATCGCCACATCTTGCTGCTAATCGTGGGGCGAACTCTTTTCCGATTTCTCTGGTCTATTCCAGCCGGCCTCCGTGTCACCGGGAGCGCGCAAGTTCGGGAGGTTGCCCAAAATCAGAACATATAAAGGGTCCTTCGTACACTTCGCCAGGACGCTCCCACTCTAGAAGGGGTTCCACCATGCACCCTGGCATCACAAAAAACACTCCCACTCCCGTCCAACAGGTACACGAGGCTCGACGTTCTAGTAAGGTTGTCGTCTGGTACGAGGCTTCAGCGCACTACGACAGTGTTGCAGCCAGTGTCACGCAACACCATGACAGCTTGCTCTTGTAGTGTTCTAGTAGCTACAAGCATGTTCTCCATCAGAAGAGAAGCCTCGGACACTGCATTTACCGCTGGTACGTTGGCGCCATCCATTAGGTTGACATAGCCATCTTTCACAATACCGAATGCTGCGTCCAGCTCTTCCGTGCTTGCATGAACAGAGGAAACTTCGTTTCCTTTGTTCAAGCAATCATTGACTGGAAGTGTGACCCAGCTTTCTGCAGTTTGAGCAGGCCCCAGGTTGACTGTTCGGTATCTGACTGTTTTTACACGGTGCCACTTTGTACCCGCTTCAACCACACACAAAACATTTCCATAGAGGTTCTCTGGTTTTGTACTGGTGAGAGTTTGATATCGGTCACGATCCATTGGGAGCCACGCATGTTGCAGCCTCTTCTATAATGGCAGGCTCCTACTCTTGGGCCACCAGATAGCGGTCTGCAAGGTCGATGATTTCGTCTCGCTTTTTGCCCTTACGTTCTTCTAAAAAAAGCGAGATTTTTTTTTTTAAACACTTGAAGGGAATTTTTTTTTAAGCCGCAATAATGCATTATGCGGAAAAATGTCTTGCCGTAGCGGAAAGGTCGACCCAACGTTCTAAAAGGCTGGACAACCTCGCCTCATATTCCTTACCGGTTTCCCCTTTTCCAGTTCAGCACCTCTAAACATGTTTCGAAAGCCATTCCGCAGTTAGCCGAAACTTCTGCAGGAGCACTTTCTTCACGTCGTCGTATTCAACGGACTCCTCCGCGGTTAGCCTAGAAAAGAACCCAAGTGGTGCTCCTGTCAAGCATAACCACTGCGTCGTAACCCAATATTCGTGGGGCTACATCTGTTCTCTCTAGCCTCTCAAAACGCATAAGGTAGGCGTAGAGGTCATCGTTTTCGTCGAATGTGGGCAGCAAAGGCTGAGGATTTTCTCAAAGCGTTGTCCGGTCCCGCTGTCAGCTGGATTGGCGTTTACAGGGATCGCCGCCGCGTTCTGTTATTCCTGCAGCCTTATCCTCAGCTCTAGGTTTCTGTGCTCTGCTTCTTGCTCTTGCAGTCTCGCGGCTCTCTCCTTCTGTTCTGCTTCGATCCTCCTCTCTTGATCCTGCGCTCTCGCGGCTCTCTAATTCTCCCTCTCCTGGTCCACCGATTGTTTCATGGGCGAGCCTAGAGTCCGAGTTCGTTGCCCCAGGCCATTAGGGCTTGGAGCTCAATGACTGAATTCCCGCAAACACTTTGCAGGACTCCCTCACCGTATACCTTCTCCTCCTCTCAAGATAGGCAAGCGCGGTTGTGTGCTCCCGCAACGGCGGCAGTCTCACAAAGCGCTTCCTTCGGCGTAGCAAACTTACTCACTCACCCTACTCCTCTCAAAATAGATCATCCTCGTCAACCGCAGGTTCTGTCACGGACGGCAGTTCGTCACAAGCTTGGTTGGAAAAGATCCCGGCATAAACAAACACATTTATAAAGTGAATATGACAGCTGTCCAGGAGACAGGGCCACACTTTGGCAATCGACTTTCTGAGCAACGGTGAGAATTGACAGCTAGTCCTGCCTGCGTTACGAACACTCTTTTATAGCAACGGAATTCAAAAGTAAAAAATACGTGCAAACAATTGGAAGAAAAAGCTAAATTAAAAAAATAAAACAAAAAGACGTATGTTGCGAGTGTTCCGCTATTCGTAACCAAGAAACGAAATAAACAAGATTTGAAAGCGTAACAAAAAAAACAAGTGTCAAATCAAAGATCCCACACAATTCGTAGGAGGAGAAGAGTCCAATCAAGGTTGCAAGATGTCGGTGGTGGTCCAGTTTCTTGCTCAACCAGTCGTAGTTTAGAAGTCGTTGCCGCCAGGGTGCGGACGGTGCCCAGACAGCGCTGATTCACAAGCTCACGCACATCGTTGAAGACTTGCTCGAAGCCCACAAACCATCCCGAGAAATCCTTGCTAGGGATTCGATCACCCCGCAGCCTAAGCCTTGCTTCGCGTTTCACAATCAGCCTCGTCGAAGCCTAGCTCCGCGTTCCACCAACCACCACACGCGCGCGCCTTCACTTGTTTTTTCTTTCTCCGAGCTCGTGGCCTTGGTGCTCGCGTACCCCACTCAAAAACGGAAATCAACAACAATATTAAATGCAAAAACCGTTGAATTTTGCTAATTAAAATGTAATTTGAATATATTGTGAAACTATATATTCTAAAATAACAATATTTTGCTAGGGGTTATGACTTGCAATAAGGTATAATAAGTGGCAAAACATTGACACAATGTTTTATAAATGATGATGTGCAATTTTGTCCTAAGCACTAAATGTATCACGATATCCTTAATAGATTCTGGAACGGCAGATGCGACCGATCTTTCCCCTGGTGGTCCAAGCACCAACGGATCTCTGGTACCTCCTCCAGACATTCCGCCTATGACAGCAGGCACGTCCTCCAGCGGTGTGACATCAACAACACGTGTGTATTCTAATACAATTCTCGCATGTCGAATGAAGCTTAGACTTTCCACGAAGACATATTTTCAATAGTAGTGTCGCATAAAATTTCTAGCTTAATGTTTTATTGGCTAGATTTTCTGCGAAATACTTATCGCTTAAGTATGACCGATATTTCGGTACATGCACGCAACCCCAAAATAAAAAAGCATAGTTAATTTGGGGTAATTCATAATCATTCCTAGCAAAATAAACTGCAGTGGTTTGCCTACCCGACAGGATATTGGCAGACCAGAAGCATTGGCCCCACGGCTCCAAATATTTTGACTTTCAGCGGACTTGTGTCCATTGGTTTTAACAATATAAAACGGTTCATTCCTATCCGTTATTTTAATGACATTCCTTATCGTTTCTTCGACAAACAGAACTAAGCAAATTTCATAAAAACTTTTGAGATTCAGAAAAGAACTCAGTGGGAATCGTACCAAGGAATATGCGATCCGCAGTACAACGTCTTCGCTCGGCCTCATGAATAGGACGATAACCGGACAAGAGCTCACCGGAAAAGCTCACCGGACAGGAGCTCACGGGACAAAAGCTTAGCGGACAAAAGCCCACCCGTTTCTTTAACAGATCCGGAAAAAATCTCCCTTTTTTTTGGCTAACGTGGTGAAACGCGGGCTGAGCTAAAATGGGGATAAGATGGACAGTGCATCATAATACGATAACTGGTACCCCATCGAACCCATCCATGCAATGCTGTCAAGAGGTGAGGCATAAATGGGGATCCTTTTTTCGGATATATCGCTTATACTCCTAAAAATGCATAGCGGTAGAATGCGCGTGAATTCAGATTTATCTTAAAGACTCCGAATGTCGAAGTCCCAAAATTAAACTAAAAACAACAAAACAACAGTATAGTGACGGGTGTAAGAAGAGTAAGAGACGCCACGTCGGAGACGAGCGGGGAAGAGATTGGGGCAAGATTAACGTTTAAAATAAAGCATGACAACTGGTGTTTGAAGAGGAATGTTTAGTCAAGACTCCTTCTGCCGGTACGCAAGGACCTTCCTCGACAGCCTGAGGATGCGATCCCACAAACAGGAAAAGCCATCGTGCCCCGGCCGGTTCCCGACTTCATTGACCCTAACATTCGAATTGACACTTCATCAGCCATTGAAGCCCTGCTGGACGCCCACCACCTACCAACCGCCAAGGAGCTCAGGCACAAAGACGCGGCTTTTTGGAGGTACTGTCGAATTTATTCCCACAAATATCGGTAGCACTTCTTGATGGTCTGCGTACGCTGGTCCAGCCAGGGCTTTCACAGGCAAGTCCAAATGACGTTCTGTCGAACTCAGCGCCGACAGATGCCTCACCGACAATACCTTTATCTACGCCAATCGCTGGACCGAGGAGGAGCAGGCACAAGTACTTGCAGTCAACCTCTGCGGTCCAGCCTTGCAAGTGCTCCACCACATGCCGCCAGATTCCCGTGGTTCGTACAACTTGCTGCTCCAGGCGCTAGGAGAACGTTTCGATCGAAAAGCATGAACGTCACCTTCACCATGCGGAGCTAGGTTATCGACGACAAGCATCCGGTGAGACGTTGTCCCAGCTCGCTGACGACATCAACCGTCTTGCACGCTTGTCGCTTTCGGGTCTTCCAAAGACTCCGTGGATGCGGTCACCACTACGGCGTTAATTGATGCTATTGCATCTGAAGAGATCCAAGGGTGGTGCGTTATATCCACCCCTGCCCATTTCGGGCCCTCACACGTATGCATCTTAAGTGGGGGCCACTCGCAAGGCGTCACGGTGGACAATCATAAATTATTCGCCACACAGCCTTCCGACAATGACTTGCTCGAGTTACCAAAAATAAGGCCAAAGAAGAATAGACTGTCTTCTTTCAAGTTAAGATTCTCAACCAACACTTGCTCTTTGCAGGGAAACTACAGCTGCGACACTGCTAGGCTCTTGCTCTGCTTACCTGCGCGCTCATTTCATTCTGATATAATAGGCTACTGCTTCTTGACTTTAACAGGATGACGCTTTCCTTCTGAAAAACTTTCTGCCTCGTTTTTCGATGGCATTCAGTATTAGTAACACCAATTTAGGAAAACAAATCGGAACGCACACCACATAATAACCGGAAATGCTGCACCCATTCGACAGCGATTTCGCAGGGCGCCGCTTGTTAAGCACTCGCACGTGAATTACCTCACTCAAGGTGTAATTGAGCCAACTTAAAGACCCTGGTCTTCGTCGATCATCCTGGTAAAAAAGGATGGATCGACCAACCTTGCTTAGATTAGAGAAAGCTTAATGACGTCACAAAGAAGGATGCATTTCCGCTACCACGGAGAGATTACATCTTAGACACATTCAAAGCTTCCACTGGGTTCTCGACTCTCGACCTGAAAAGCGGCTACAGGCAGGCCCTAGTACATTCACCTGATCTCAAAACAAAAAAACACCCTTCAACGCAGGCTGTGCACCCTACCAGTTCACAGTAATGCCATTCGAGTTGTGTAATGTGCCCGCAACGTTCAAACGTCTAATGAAGAAGGTCTTTCAGAGAGGGACCCAGTCCGCGTGTCTCGTTGATTTAGACGATGTCGTGCTCCTTGGGACGATGTTCGCCGAACACTCGAGAAATATGGAGCTCGTTATCCAGCGCCTTTAGAACACAAACATGAAACTAACTCCTAAAAATTCACCCTATTTGCCAAGGAAACTGGGTACCTAGGACACGTCATTTCAGCCAATGGAGTTTCTCCTGACCCAACAAAGTTAGGTGTCATAACCGAGATATTGCACATTTCTCCAGAAGACTTAAGATATTGGACCTAGTGGGACTCGCTGGAATGGCGCAACGGACTTTTGTATCGACGCTTGGATTCACGAATCGGCGACCAAGTCAAGTGGCAGCTAGTGCCGTACCCGCGTACAGCGCCCAGATTTTCAGACAGTTTCACAGCAATCCTGAGGGGGCCATTTTGGCGTCAATCGCACA
Source organism: Ixodes ricinus (assembly GCA_037355805.1). Taxonomy (NCBI): domain Eukaryota; kingdom Metazoa; phylum Arthropoda; class Arachnida; order Ixodida; family Ixodidae; genus Ixodes; species Ixodes ricinus. The sequence continues at coordinate 151,416 of JAZHYW010010208.1, read as the reverse complement.
CTTCGGAAGATACGCGAACGCTTCTACTGGTTGCAGTTCCATATTGACATTAGGTTATCGCGCCTTCAATGCGACATGTGCGCCTCGCGCAAGGGCCCACACAAGAAAGCGCACGCGCCATTGCAATATTGCATCAGTGGAGCACCATTTGAAGCTATCGCCATCGACATTCTAGGTCCATTACGAGACGAAGGTCAAGGCGAAGAGCAGAAGAAACAAGGTCATAGCACCGGCCAGGGCCCTCTGGGGATATAACCAATATGAGGTCCCCCGAGCGGTCTGGAAGATGGTGGCGGTGCCGGGGCTCATGTTCGGCAACTCGATGTTGTGCCTGCCATCGGGTACCAGACAATACCTCGAGGTTCGCCAGAGGGAGGTGGGAAGTTCGGCACTAGGAGCAAGCCGAATAGCACTGAACGAGGCCGTCCAAGGAGACATGGGCTGGTCCGGGTTTGAGGCCAGGGAGGCCCGAGCCAAGCTGGACTTCGAGTGACGCCTCAGCCGGATGAGCGAAGAGCGCTGGGCCAGACAAACTTTCAAGTACGTGCATCTTGGGTCCGTCCCAACCCGGTGGGTGCGACGGACGCACCAGCTGGCACAGCGGTACGAGGTCAGCGGCCCACTCCTCTACCCAGTCGCAGAGCAGCCGGAACTACAGCAGAACATCCGCACGAGGGTGGTCGAGAGCGAGACGCGGCGGTGGGCGGAAGCAGCACGTCGGAAACCAGCGCTGGCCCTGTATGCCAGAGAGAAACAGGAGGTGAAGCGAATACTCTTCATGGACAACTGCAAGGACAGTGCACTGCTTTCGGACGCCCGAGGCGGCATATTGCGGACCCGCGTGCTCCGCGCGATGTACCTGGACGTGGAAGTGAAGTGCGTCATGTGCGCGCGGGGAGCAGACGAGACGGCGGAGCACGTCATACTGGAATGCACCGGCCTAATGCCGGACGTTACGTACGAACCAGACACGGCGGTGGCGCTGGGCTTCCGGGGCGTTGACGAACAGTACGCCGCCGATAGTTCGCAGCCTGAGGATGTGACGAAGAGGAGACTGGAGTGCTGGTGGAGGAGGGCAAGGGAACACAACAACGACATTGGCTAGTGTAGCTGCTAGCCGGGCTAGATCCAGCGGCTGAGATCCCCGAATACAAAGGGGTTAGCCCCAAATTCAATCCAATCCAATCCAACGACGACCAAAAACTGGAAACCGGTATCTACTCGTCATTGTGGACTACATTTTGAAATGGCCAGAAGCCATCGACATTGGTGATCTGACAGTGCCTGTTGTTCCAGATGCTCTGGTACCTCACTGGATATCCCGATACGGTGCTCTCTATTCGCTGCAGTCCGACCAAAGACGGAGCTCTGAGTCCCAAGTATTTCAAGATGTTTGTCAACAATTTAACATAACCATAACAAGAACGACGCCACTGCATCCTCAGTCCAATGAAGACGACTGGGACGAATTTTTTTAATCTATTTCTGTAGTACTACCGAACGGCGCCCCATGAAGTCACCGGTTATACGCCTTAGATGATTCTGTTTGGGCGGGAAGTTCGGATGCCATGAGACCTCGCCTTCTCAAGACCACCCGACCGTCTCTCTCAACCGGAGTTGTACATTAATGACTTGATGAGACGTCTTGAACACACGCACGACTTCGTCCAAAGCCGCTTGTCAATTGGTTTTCAGCGCATGAAGGCCCTCGATGATGAGCACAGCACGCAAGAGGCTTTTTAACCGGGTGACAGAGTGTGGTTGCATAACCCACTACGAAAAGGAGGACTTTTACCAAAACTTAAAAAAAAAACTGGAAACGGCAATTCACTGTTGTCGCGCGTCTTAACAACGTGGTGAACCGTGTGAGACACCAGACTCGTTCCCGGAAGTTTGTGGTACACAGGAACCGCCTTGCTCGTTACGAGGGCAGCTGAACCTTAAGTAAGAATCAGAAGTATTTATTTTTGGAGGGGGAATAGTGTGACGGGTGTAAGAAGTGAAAGAGACGTCACGTAGGGGACAAGCAGGGAACAGATTGGAGCAAGAGACACGCTTAAATAAAAGCGTTACAATAGTTTGGCGAATAAAGTCTGTCTTAGTTCAAAACTAGTGATTGTAAGTAAAGGCCAATTCAGTTTTCATTCATCTTGGACTCTTGACAGCGAAACGTTTCCGGCTTATCTCGCCAAGGTTTGTTCAACGCAATGTACCAGTGTACTCCTGGGCCGAAGCAGGAGGCATTGTTCTGATTTTCAGTTTGGCCTACACTTTTTGTACTTAGTGGAAAAAGCCTTTGTGTTTGTATGGAGGTGAAAGGTGTGAACCTGTCGGCTTCAGAGTATCGGGGTGGGGGGAGGATGATGGTTTTATGCGTGCATATCTATTTCAAATTACATACTTTTATTTTAGCAAGACATGTTTTAAAGTTTTGTCTTGGAAGAGTTAGTACTGCTATCTCGCAAGGGCGCCAACGCAAGACTAATCTACGGAAACACTTTCGATAACAGTGTGTATATGTTTCATAAATTTAGCTTAAACGTTTGACCGGAAAAAAATTTGCTTGATAGAAAAACAAAGTAAAGTAAAGCTCTAAGTTTCAAACAATTCGGAATCTCACAAATATAAACCCCGTAAACACCCTCCGAATTTCACAAGAAAATAAATTCTGAAAACAGGTTATCCTAGACATAACAGGCACAGGCGCAACAATTTCAGATCAAAATTTATGTCACGGAGAACGTCAGGTACACCGAGATCAATCAACACTTCTGGAGGCTGAATGGGAGAGCATTCGCTTCTATTCAATCGATAAACTTGTTTCCAGTCTAACCAACAATCCATGTGCCTGTCAGATTTATTTTGTCGTTGCATTTTATTGTCGCACGCATGAACCCAATTTGTCCGCGCTCGTGTTAAGACAAACGTTACATCTTACCCTGTTGAGCTTTTGTCCGCGTCTGTGAAAAGAGGAGTGAGCTTCTGCCCAGTGAGCTTCATACGTTAAGCTTCTGTCCGGTGAGCTTTTTGTTTAAAATTCAAAGTAGACCTAAAAGAGGTGTACCTAGCTGGGTTAAGTATAACTTGTCGCCAATGGTTGCCTGAAAGAACCCGCGACTGCTTTTGGCGAGTTATTTTAAGTTCAGCAGACGTATTACGACCAAAGGCATCTTATACAAAGTTAGATCTATGATTCCAATTTGGTTAAAACTGCAATTGTATTACTATTTAGTGAATTCTCATCTTAATTACAGTTTATTTGTTTGAGGTTCGACAACTATGACAAATTTCGAAAGGCTTTTTATCATGCAAAAAATAAAAACTATATGCTGCATAGATAATCTAAATATCATGAACCATACTGCCTCGTACACTTTTAAGCACAATTTGCTTAAGGTTATCCAAATGTTTCACATAAAACTTTCAATTTACATATGAAACGACGCAACTAACGACCAAAGGAGTTTTTGAGACATGTGTTTTGGAATAATATTCAAAATGATTGAAGGCATGAATCCTATTGGATATTTCGGTTAAGAACAACCTATGGAAACCAGAAATTAGAATACAATTAGAATACAGGATACATCAATTCCTTAACAAACATCCAGATGTTATGGGAATTATACTAAACTGTACTGCACGTTGCAGCTTCAAATACACTTTAAAGAGGTATCTTCTGTCAAGTTGTTCGGAATAAATTTGAACGTCAATTTGCCTTTACATACACTGTGTATAGTATTTTGAACAGGTATATTTAAGCTACTGTATAAAATATGACGTGTAATTTTCGTCCTTGTGGAGGTAAGTTGTACCAACGATATTGCAATGCTGTTTCTTGACGATGTTGTGCTTTTTGCGATGTATTGTGCTTGTTTTTTTCATTGACTGCTCATGTGGTGCACTGAGGGAACTGGGCGTCGTCAGGCAGAGCTTAACTGCCTTTTGTCCTTTCTCTTTGTGACCCTGTATCCGAAATAAAAGAGACAAACAAACAAATACTTAATCCAGTATATTTAGTAGGTAGGCGACCTTTGGCGGTGAGTCATTCAGAGTCCAGCATTATCGGTCCGCAGCAACCGTCTGCACCGTGTCTTACCAGCGCCTCCTATTTAGTTACACAATGCCTGTCGGCTCCGAACACTGTCAAGCGGAAGTGAGACGGAAAGTAGTGCGTGTGGGTGCCATGCGGGGGAGACACCTAGGCGTACAAACGTGCCGTGCAATGAAGAAACAAACATTTCGGTAGGAGATTCAATATTGTTTTTTTTTTCAGCAGCACCGACAGCAAGAAATTTAAAGGTCCTTGACCGACAGTTTCGAGCTCAGGACCAGCTGGTTGTTTTCAACAGAATATTACTTTTTATTTCTCCTACTTTTCGCCCGCACAGGACACGGCGGCAACAATTTGTATGCCATCCAGCACGGCCAAGCCATGTGCAGGGAACGCGGAGAACGCTTAGCGCTTGGCCGCTTGGTCATCTGCTCTGGCGGAAGTTTGGCCAAACTTCCGCCGGAGCAGATGACCAAGCGGCCAAGCGGCAAGCTTCTCCGCGTTCGCGCTGCACAATGCGGCCTGGCCGTGCTTGTTTTGTAGTTTCTCTAATTTGTCTTGGTGAAACTAGTTTGAATCAACGTGGTTACTTTCAGAAAGTGTTAAAAGATGTTGTTAAGGAAACATATATATGATATACTTTCAATATTATTGTAAATACTAAAAGCTAGAAAAAAAAAACGAACATCCCCTGGATGTTTTAGTTCGTGCATGTTTTGATGCGGAGCATCGGGCCTGGACACCTCTGGGAGAGATGCTGACGGGTATGGCGTAACTTATGTAGGAGGTACCTCTTAAATCATCGGCCGCAGACGACTTTTTGCGCGAACATCCTGCAACGAAATTACAAAGCTCAGCTCTCCCCGTAGACTCACGGCATCACGGGTTAGATCTTAATTTTATGACGCACCGAGGGATAGCAGATAGCAAAACTGAGCATAGATGTGAATAGATAGCTAAGTGGGTGCGGCAGACGTGCTCCCCTGGCAATTACTTCGGTTACCAAAATATGTTCCTCGCAATCCAAGACTACTAAAACTGAAAGCTGCAGAGGCGTTTTTGTTAAAGCAGAACCCATTGTCATTTTCTTTATTAAAGCAAACACCTCTTGCACTCACTTTTTAATAAAGTTATACCTGTCTTGAATATTATTTTAAGCAAAAAGTACAGCAGAGTGCATTATACGTGAAGCTCATCTGCAACGAAACAAAGCTTCAGTGACAAGCGTCGTAATCATAAAATATCGCATATTGCCCGCTCGAGGCAATCTGTGCTTCAAGGGTTTATCTGAATGTTTTAAACAATTTCGTATTTTTATTTGTGATAAAACAATTTAACAGTTTTTTGGATATTATTAGAACACTATTCTTGCGTCTTTTGGAATTTATTTTAGGTAAGTTAAAACGAAAGATATTCAACGAAGCAAAAACTAGCCGGTTTTAATCTTCTCCTTAACCTCCATGGACCCCTTGTACAGCAAGCTGATTAAACGCACGGAAAGTTAATTATAAAAAAAAAATATATATATACATAGTCATAATTGATATGGTTTAGGACCGTGTGAAAAGCAAACTGTATACTTGAGCTCTTAGCTCCATCTAAGAGAAAGAGCAAGCTGTCAGCCGGTCTGAAGAGAAAAATAAAAACAGTTGCGGGAAACCGATGCATATGAGCTTCGTTAGGCGCGTCAACCAAAAAGGTTTTATCACTACTTGTATTTGATTTGATGCTCTAATTCATGTTGTAGATAATTAAATAAGATAACTAGCTAAGTGTGGATGCAGATTTGAAATATTTGATGAAATAAAAGCCTTTCAAGATTTTGTAATGAATCAATGCACAGCAGAATCTACGCCAGACCTCACTTCCTTTGTTTTGAAAGATTTCTTGTTAAAACAAACTAAATGAATGTTCCCCACCTCTTGAAAAACCTATATGCGGAATAATTTTAACTAGGCTGTCGTCTATATTGAAGTTGCGAAAACGGACCTGTGTTCATTATATGACTCAGTATAAAATGTTGGATCTGCTTGCTCAGTCGTCTGATATTAAGGACTTGTCAGACGGTGTTGAAGATTACACGGGTCTTAGCGGAACAAATCTACAAGAAACCAGTGAATCTTGCTTCTCTGACCCAAAAGAACCCGGCGTGGAGCCCTCAAGAATTGCAGCAAGAATATCGGGGTTTTATTATAAGGCTAATCAAAAAAGCAAAAAATAAAATATTTTAACGAAAAAAATGCAATAGCAAGGTGCCAATCATTGTATATGCTTTTTCATTTCTCTTTTAGTTTTCATCCTACATGAACGATCCTCCGAGATGACGACACTTCCTGATATAGATGATGACTGTCCTCCCATCAGTTACTTCAGGCAGTATTTTAGTTACGAATCGGCAACCAGAGGGCCGAGACCATGTCATTCCAGCAGAAGGTTCAATTTTCTGTCTGTCTGTCGTTCCTTGCGATTACAGCGAATCGCCAAATGAACGCTCTCTTTGATCAAATCAAAGCGAGTTACTTGGTGGATCCCAAGGTGTTTGTCGACTTCTCATGTGGCCAGCGTGCACGAAGCGAACCTTTCCTTGCACCTGCACGAAATAGGTCACAAGGCTGACGACCTTCATTACCTGTCCTTCCTCCCAGGAACACAGGCCTTAAACTGTCTTGAAAAACGCGTTGTCGTTGAGCGCGAATGATCGCATTGGTAAACGATCCTGTTCAATTGTTTGTTTCTGTCGCGACTGCTTGTCGCGCATGTCACCCGTGAAGTGGGGCCTCAGCAACGGAAGTTGAATTCGGGCTGCCTTTCCAAAGAAAGCTCTGCTGGAAATTGTTTTGTCACCATTGATGGCGTGTTTCTTAAGGCCGTGAGAAAGTCAGAGAGCTTTGTCTTGTAAGTTTTGTGTGGACTTGGTGAACTGATAATGAAGAACTTGCTTCAGCTCTGCCTCTTTTATGGTTTGGACCACCCTTTCTGCTGCTTGTTTGAAGCGCGATGGCGAGCTTAGTTAAGTTTCGTTTAGTGAAATCCGCAAAATCGAATTAGAGGAAAATTATGGTTCATTGTTACTAACAATTTCCTCTGGCAGTTCAAAATTTGCGAAGATGATCTGAAGTTTTTGCAATGTTTTGGTGGTGGTCGTGGAACGCATTGGAAATGCTTCAAGCCACTTAGAATAAGCATCCACAATAACCAAGAAGTTGGCGTCATTTTGGGCAGCGAAGTCAAATTGGATGCTTTGCCAGATTCGTTGTGGATACGTCTAGGGATGCAGAGGTGTGACTGGAGCCGCTGTCTAGACAACTTGGCCAACTTTGCAGCCCCGAATCCACTCTTTCATGTCTCTAGCAGGATTCGGACACCAGACTAATCCTCGGTGATAGCATCTTTATGCGGCACATACCGGGATGTTCTTCGTGTTGCAAGGAGAGGTCCGTCTCTTGTAGTGTCGTTGGTGTTACGATAAGTAGCCCCCATGTCAGGACACCCTCTTCCACTGAGAGTTCACTTCTGCGAACGTAAAATGGCAACAACTCAGTTGCGTGTCCAGACGTTGGCCACCCTCGCAGCGTGAAGTGCAGTGCTCGGCTAAGCAGAATATCCACCGTGGTTGCTTTGCTTACTTTCATGGCGGTTACAGTCATGGCATCGAAGAGCGCCATGCACTCTTTCTTTGTGTCTACAAACAAGGTACGCAAAGGAAGACGTGAGAGCGCGTCTGCTGCTTCGTTGTCCTTGCCACGTTGATTAGCAAGTCGGTAGTTCTAGCCCAACAGAAGCCTTGCCCATCATTCCATTTGAGCCGCGGCCAAGGCAGGAGCAGCCTTGTCGCGAGCCAGTATTTCCAAGAGAAACTTGTGGTCCGTGTATATTGTAGAGAATCTTCCTTAGAGATAACGGTGAAACCGTTTAAGGCAAAATATGATAGTCAGGGCCTTTCTCACTCCTTTTTCGTAGTTTTTGTCGGCTGGTGTTAAGGTTCGCGACGCGAAGAAACAGACACTTCTGCACTGTCTGACATCTTGTGAAACAGGACAGCTCCAAGACCGTAGGCTGATGCATCACGAACCACACCGATTGGTTTCTTCACGTCATAATATGCTAATGCAGAGCTGTTGACTACCAGACCTTTCGTTGCTTACAAGGCTTTCTTGCAGTTGCTGCCTCATTTCCAGTGATGTCCTTTCTTGAGTAACTTGTACAATGGTGACGCCTTGCCAGCAAGTTTGCGCAGAAGCTTCAAATAGAATGTTACCATTCCGAGGTTAGTCTTAAGTTCGGGCACATTTGTGGGTTCCGGCGCTTCTGTGATTGCCATGACCTTGCTCTGTGCGGGCTGGATGCCTGGAGATTCTGATGTCTCAAGTACACAACTGAGTCGGCGAAAAACTTTGATTACTCTTTTCGGAGCGTCAGGTTATGCTCCGGCAGTCTTTGTAGAGCCAGATCCAGGGAGTAGATTGTTGGGTTAGATGGTTTTGGAACTTGTGTCGTGTCTGATCTCGTCTTTGTCTGCTTGAGTTTCGAGCGCTAATATATATTCCGGACTCAGGGTTTTGCTGCACTCTGCCAGGTCTTTGCCAGGGATAATAAAGTCATCGATGTAAGAACACGTGTGTGCAATTCCGGGCACGACGCGGTCCATCAACGATTGAAAAATGGCAGGCGCGGTTGTTACGCCAAAGGGAAGTTGCTGGTACTCAAACAGTCCCAAATGTTTATTGATTGTCAGTGGGTGTTCCGATGTGTCGCCGAGGTTGATTTGCTGGTATGCGCAGGACAATTCAAGAGCACAAAACACTCTGCCGTCGACCAACGTGCTGAAGATGTCATCTGAATGTGTAGACGGGTAGGGATCTATCTTAAGAACAAGGCTGATGATCACCTTATAGCCACCGCACAACTGAAGACTCTCTCCCCCGTTTTTCGGTACGACCACTAACGTAGTGGCCCAGTCGCTTTTAAAAACAGGGCCTAGGATTTTATCTGTTTCAAGTTTTCGTAGATGTGTTGACACACCTTCGTTGAGAAGCAGAGTAACAGGACGTGCCTTGCAAAAGACTGGAGCACTGTTTTCTGTGATGACAACCTGTGCTTGATAATCTAGTACCATGCTAGGGTAACTCTCTAAGACTTTCGGGTACTTCTTTCAAAGCTGTTCCACTTGGTCTTGGATAGTGATGCTGCAGATAGCCGTCCAGTCCAGCTTAAGCTTCCGCAGACAGGCACGACCTAGGAGCACTGGTGGACTTCGACCTTCGCTAGCTACTACAAACAAGTTGAGAGTTTTCTGTTGGTCATTACATCGAACTTTTGCAGGGATCTTCCCTTTGACCGGCAGCCGCTCCCCGGAGTAAGTGCGAAGGGCTACTTTGGTCTCCAGGAGCTCTGTCTGGGGGAATTGTGTCATGAAAACGTATTCTGGTATGTTGGAAACCGCCGCTCCTGTGTCGAACAACTTGAGTAGTGGAACTCTTTCCAACTGTACCACAACTTGAAATCTCGGTGAATATTTCATACACGTTTAGACAGTCAGTAGGTCTTCCTTCACGTCACCACCATCTGAATAATTATGGGCTTGAACATTGTGCACTAGAGGTTTTTTGGATGCGTGGCGACACACGTTCTTGAGATGTCCAGTCTTGGTGCAGATCTTGCAGCGGTACGTTTTGAACTGGCAGTCTGGGGGGTTATGCGCATTTCCGCAACGATAACAACCTTCTTCTGGTGCAGTACGGGACACATGGTTATGAGACATGTTGTTCCGGTGTCTGTTGTGGTCATTTGGTGATACCTTCCGATGGATTGCATTGACGGCTTTGGATTGTTGGTGCATAATACGCCATTTGATTAGCTGCGGCCTTCTTCACGCGCTAGCTCGCAAGTGACTGGAAAAGTTAGCTTTTGTTCCGAAAAAAGCAAACAATGCCTTCTGAGTTTCTACGTCTCTCAGTCCAGCCACGAGCCTGTCCCTGAGGGCGCTCTGCAGGAATGCTCTAAAATCGCAAAATTGAGCAAAATGTTTTAGCGCAAAAATACATCCTTCACAGATTCGTGTTCTAGCCGACACCGTTGGTTGAACTTACAGCCTTCGGCTAATGAAAGCGCTGCGGTCGTACTGCTTCTATAATAGTGTCTTAATGTCGCGGTACGTCTTAGCATCTGGCAAGTCAGGGGCTCCTACGTTCTGAAGGACTTTGTACGTTCGATAACCAATGACTGTAAGGAACGAAATTGCCTTTTTTTCTTCTTTAGTACCGTTCGCAGTGTGCGAAAAGCTCGAAATGCTCAACGTTGGTATCGAAACTCTGAGAGACCTCGTCAAATTCCTATAACTTGCTGCAGTGTGACATTTGGGTACTCTGAGACGCTGACTACGATGACAAGTAGAGAGAACGTGTGCACATACGCTTTCTTGGTTGTCCTCTAAACATGGCTCTTCTCGTTGCTCGCTCGGGCTTCTTAGCTGTACTTTAGTAGCCGTGATCCAGGTTCCTGTTCTCAGTGCAGTTTCGATGACATCCGATGAGAGGTAACCAGTATACTCGTCGCCACTATTAAGTCGTCAACTTGAGATCCGAGATTATGTCATTCCAGATGAAGGTTCCATTTTATGACCACCAATCCGTGGCGATCGTTAATTTACGGCAGTGTGGCATGACCAAGTTCGTGCCGAGCTCGCTCCACCGCTGGCTCCTGGCATGCCATCTTTGCCGGTGTACAACATTAGTGAAGACATTTTTTGACAAGGTCCAGTTCTACACCAATCTAAGAGTTGTGCACAACAATGGAGGCGTCCATTTCGCAAATTCCGAACCCGAGGAACTGATGAAAATATTATGCGTGTGCATCGTAATGGCGTATCTGAAGTCCCCCCCCCTCCACATGCGTATTTCTCTAGCGTGCGGAGGCAAAAGTTCCGTGTATCTACAACGTTATTTCAAAATGTTTTTCTTCGCTCACGGCTCACGATTCTTGACCCGCTAACCTTCAGTAAAAAAAAGGACAAGCTTTGGAAGGTTAGGCTTGTGATCAACAGGGTCCGTGACGTCTTCGTGTTGGAGCCAAGGACAAGAGCCCTGAGCCTGGATGAGCAAATGGTGTCTTTTAACGGTAAGGTTGAGGTTCATTAAACAATTTTCTAACAAACCGAATCTTCTTGGCATCACGTTGTCCTTTCTTGCATTACCTTCCAGAAAGGTGCTAAATTTTCACGTGTACCAATGGAATGACAGCGTTATGAGGACAATGACTCCCAACGAAAATGTTGATTTGGCGCTTCGTGTTATGAAACTTTTTGAAGGAGTGGAACCTAGCCATGTTCTTTACTTTGATAGATTTTCTACAAGTTCATTTATATTTAACGAGCTCAAGCACAGGGGCCTTGATGCTTCAGACACGGTCATGCTGAACAAAATTCCCGCAAAGGTAAACCGAAAATTGCTTTCATACAAGCAGATGTCTGCGTCGGGAAGAGGCACTTATCTAGAGTTTACCAGGGAAGATGAGTCCCTCTCACTTGTGAAGTGGCTCGACAAGAATGGGTGTTTTTACTGTCCACGGTGGATTCTGCAGAGCCCAATGAATGAAGGGAACTATTGCCAGTGGCCCGGGTGCTAGGCATTTTGACGGGACAGCGTGCTCAGTTTAATTGTTCTCAATGTGTTTATTGATCGTGATAATGCCACACCACAATTCAATCAGCTGCTATTAAAACGGCCTAAAGCAGGCGCCTTTTATCAGGTTACACAAGAAACCACGAGGGTTTGCAAAACAACATCGATAAAGTCTACAATAAACAACCAGCTACGCTTTTTACACAGCTGGTTGGCAGTTTTTTTTTCAAAACATCGGGAACTCTTGGCTTTATACTTTGCGTGTCCAGTGGAACAAGCCATTACACACATAGGTGCTTTTCACAGCCCTGGTCATGCCACACGATAGAGTATCGCAGCTCCACATGAGACTCTTATGAGGTTGATATCTTGAGATCAGTTGAAAATGATGAGCAAAGGGCATCTAATGTTATACTTCGGCAGCCAATCTTACTACACATAACTTACTGCTCTGACATTGGCTACAATTCTGGCCCTTGTCCCGGATGGAAAGAGTTGATCTTAAGTCTGGCCCTCAAGTGCGTCGTCTTATTATGCCTCATAGACAATGGTGTGAAACTGCAAGGTCAGTTTTATGCGTGACGAAAGAATGGGCGGGACCGGACTTGTGGGCCTAGAATTCCCAGTAGTGTTTGATGATCCGTTGTGATGATAACATGTCGACCGGAAATGTAGCGGTGGAATCTGCTTGTTGCATACACTATTAAACCCTCCTTGTCCAACTGTGAGTAGTTTTTCCTTTCCTTTCCCAATGTTCCAGAAATAAAAGCAACAGGAGACTCGTTTCCGGCATTGTCAAGGTGCGCCAGTACCGCATCGATGCCGTATGGTGATGCGTCACATGACAATACCTGCGGCTTATTATTGTCATAAGGAGCTAGAACTGTACATTTCGCGATGGCTTGTTTCAGTTGCAGAAACGCCTGCTGATGTCGTGCACCTCACTGCCATGGAGCGTCTTTCTCAAGTAGCCTGTACAGCACATTGGCTATTGAGGCTCGGTTCTGAATGAAATGGTCATGACATGTCTGAAGTCCTAGAAATGACAGAAGCGCAGCCCGGCTGGTAGGCTTTGACATCTCTTTGATTGCTCTCAGTTTTTCTTCTGTGGTGTGTATTCCCGTTGCATTTATCTTATGTCCCAGAAACTTCCCTTTTTCAACACCGAAATGACACTTTGACCTATTTAAGCGAAGCCCGACGTTTACCAACCTGCTCAGAACTGCCTCGAGACGCTCAATGTGCTCTGTCTTTGTGGGTGCGCTGATAATAAAATCATCCAGGTAGACTCCAACGCCGGGTAGTCTTGCCAGGATTGTCTCCATGTAGCTTTGGAAAATCGCTGGGGCAGCCGAAATTCCAAAAGGCATTCGTTTAACCTTGTATAGTCTCTTGGTGGTGTTAATTGTGAGCCACATCTGCTGTTTCTGCTGTCACGTGGAGCTGTTGAGATGCCGGAGTTAGACCCAGCGTCGAAAATATGGTGCCTCCCTGCCCACTCGTCAGAAGGTCTGTTACAGTTGGCTTTTGATATACCACTGTTTAGGCAGCCGGACTCACCTCGCTCCTTTAATATCTGCACATCTGTGAAGTGCCGTCCTTCTTTCGTACGATTACCACCGGTGTTGCCCACTCGGAGTGCTGCGTCAGCTCGATTCTGCCTGGTTTTTAAAGCATCCGCAGTTCTGCCTCTACCGTAGTGGTGCATCGCGAAGGGAACCGGTCGAGCCTTTTAAAAAGCGCGGTGCCGCATCTTCCTTCAGCTCCAAATGCACCGCGTGGCCCTTGTGCCCATTTATCTCTGGATCAAAAACTTCCTCGTGTGTCACCAACACCTCATGAAGGGTCTTGCCGTAGTCAAGGATGTATATCATGGTGACTTTGGCATTTAGTGCCGGGAACCAGTTTCTCCCAAGCAGATTGCAGCCCGAACCTTAGGCCACGATTAGCCGGAGAAGATAATCTTTTTACTTGTGTCGGACGCAAACTTCTGCTGACCCGAGAACTAGTAGTTCTATTCCTGCCGATGGTCGCCGCGTGATGTGTTCCTTGTTCAGTGAAGCGGCATTCTTTGGCCAGGTTTTTGTGTAGGTGTATTCACTGATGATGGAACACGCAGCTCCGCTGTGCACTACGAACTCCATGGGTCGCCTTTTGACTTTTAGTGAGACTATATACTTCTTAACTGACGTGGTGTAACTTACGCACTTCAGCTTGTATAAGTCTTGGGTATCCTGGTCATCTCTTGGATGTGCCGACTCGTCATGACTGATCACCACTTTTGATCGCCGCCGCTAATTTGTTTCAGTCTTGTGGTGACACGCCCTTTCAATGTGTCCGGTTCATCGGCAAAATTTGCAGCTTGCCGCCCGAAATATGCATGCAGCTGTAACGGTTTGTTCGTGACAGCGTTGGCGTCGTTGTTCACTTGATACGAAGTCCTGTTTCTTGTGCTTGCCTTATAGGTTCCGGTTTTAACGTACTGTTGATCTGCAACCCCTGGTTACGGCGTTATTGGTAGTCGTTTGCGCTTTGACGTCTTTTTGTTGTCTTGCAGCACTTTCTGCTCTCAATTCGAAATCATAGGCCTTCTAGAATGTTAGATCCAGCTCTGCAAATAGTCTTTGCTGATATGTGTTCGTCCGTATTCACGCAAACGAACCTATTAAAGAGCGCACCACCAGTGGTAGCAGTGTTGTGGACGATGCGGCGACAGGCTCACCACCGCTTACACTGGTGCTGGCGCTGGTGCTGGCGCTTAAGCTGGCGCTGGTGCTAACTGTTGCTGGCGCTGGTGCGATCGTCGGAACCCCGAAGTTGCAATCGACGGCGAGCTTCCTTAGTGCCGCAACATAATCACTGATACATTCGCTTGTCTCCTGCTCTCTCCGCTGAAATTTGCTTCTGCTGAACAGCTCGGACGGTTGCGGGTAGAAATGGGTGTCCAGCATGTTCTTTATGTCGTCGTAAGCCACTTCGCGAGAGTTCCTAGGTGCCACCAATGCTCGCACTGTTTCATAGGTCTTGTCGCCGCACAAGGTGAGGAGAAGTGCCCTCTTCTTGTAACGACAATTACCCCATTCGCTTCAAAGTATAGGTTCAGTCGTCCACCCACGATGACCACCCGGTGCCGTCAAATTCTTCCAGCTTACCCTGAGTAGCTGGCATTGTGAAGACGTCCGAAGACGCCTGATGGTTCGTTCACTACTTCGTCGCCAGTGTAAAATATGTCTAGCTAGGTTAAGGACGACCCAGCCATTCAAATCATCTGAAAACGGTCGGGGACTTTCTATTATATTGTCGCGGGTGGTGATTAGAAGAACAATAAATAGACAGGAGGAAATAAACGTTTACTGGGGCGAAATTGTGCCCAAAACAAAAAGTGAAACAGAAGAAAAGAAAAAGAGCGTCGCGGGCGTCGAAGTCGGCGTAAACGCAGGTTCGAGCGCTGGGGTGACACTGACTGCGGCTAACCACGTGGAGCCTCTTTTCTATGCGCGTGGGCTTCTCGAAAAAATTGCACCATCTTCCCGAGGGGAACCATGGGGTGATGCGGAGCATCGTGTTGCTTCCGAGGAAAGAGTCAGTCGCGTGCTTACGTCGAGAGATGGCGCCACCGACTGCCCTACCGTATCCCCCTACGCGAGCCTTCGTCGCGGCTCGCGGCAGAGAAACTTAGAACGCTCGCCGCTCGCCGTTTATTTTTTTCACACTTGAAGGAGAGGAGACTAGAGGAGGAGAGCTGCGCGTGCGCGCGCGGTGTGAGTACAAGCGAACGCACGCGCATTGCACGCAGCTGGTAGAGAGAGAGCGGAGAGAGTAACGCGCAGCTGTTGGAGAGGGGAAGGAGGAGAGTTGCGCGTGCGTAGTGTGAGTGCGGACTACAAGGTCGCGGGACATAGACCCGAGCAAGAGATTCTCCGCATCTAAAAACTGTCGTAGAAGGTTTGGCGCATAGAACATTCTAACCTCGAACATGCAACAGAGTTCTCGAATTTACCAGAACAGTAAATTGCAACAATAAATACAAGACGCTGTCGCGCCCAGGAATCGAACTCTGGCTCTTCGCGTAGGAGGCGAGCTTGATAACCGTTAGGCCACGGCCGCGCTGCCCACTTGGCCAGCTACGCTATACAAAGACAAAAGCAGGCGCTCGTGCGCAGCTCCCGCAGAGTTGCCCGCCGACCGTGTGCCGGTAGATACATCACAAAATCTATGTATCTTGATGTTGTAGCCAACGTGAATAAGGGTCGCACAGAGTAGATTAATGTGTCTGCCGGTAACAAGATTGATGTTAGGAGTTGATGTGGTTGTTGCGTACGCAGTTAACGTATCCGTGAAGAGGTCGATGACGTCAGTATGGGTTGTATATAAGCATCAAGCCAAATAAGGTATTTGAGCGACACTTGCGACGTTCCCTTCTGTTGTCGTTTCCTTGAACCTTTTAGTTAGTTTTTTCATTACGCACTGCAGTCTCAGTTTTAAAGTATAATTACTTTTCGCAAGCTTGCCTGGCATACTCACCGTCTTTATTAAAGGTGGTATAGCAACTAAAAGCGTGTTAATAATCTACGGTTTGTTATTTTAGATTATCTTGCATATTAATATCCTTGTAAAAGACAGTTTAAGGTGTTAAGTCTTAACGAATTTTTTTATATAGTCATCGCAAACGTCTCTTTGTTTGCGAACAAATCCATTATCCGTGATCTACATGATCTAACCGGTGTAAAAATACTGTTTCAGTATACCATCATTAGCTTTTTTGTTGTTGTTTTGCAGCTTGGTTCACTTATCTTGCTAAAATGTATTTTGTACATATATATTGTTGTGACTAATTTCTGCAATACACAACCTGAAGATGGTTTGGTATAAATTATATCGGCGGGGTATGAAGACAAAACTGTGATTTCTCGAATTTTATTTTAATGGTAGCCATATTTTACCTCTGCCTATTGTAAGGTTTGGTTGTAATTGATTGACAGAATAAAATATAAAACGTTAGTATTAGACGGAAAATGTTAGAGAACCATACCAGCATTTAACGTTTGTTGCACAAAATATCCGCATCTTCTTCAGAGTATTATAAGTAATAAGGCATAAGGCGGTGAAATAAGTGAAGAAGGGCCATCTGCCAAAGGGACATGTAGTTGAACGTAAGAATTCTAAAGATAGTGTATGGTCGCGGTCCCGTGATGACTAAACGTTATTTGTTTTTACTTCTTCTAATATAATGATTTCTTGCTGGGCTTTTACGACTTTAAGAAACCAATAGACAGACGAACATTGGCACGCCGTTTTTAAAGTCCTCCCTCTGCAAATTTTGTCCAAAGCGATAAAGCTTGCACGGCTTTCTCAACAGAATCAGGAACACAGGATGTGACCAACACTTCGACTTTTGTTCCAAACGCCAACGGTTCCCTGGTGATTCCTCCATCCACTACACCCATAACAACAGGCACTTCCTCCACCATGGCGACTACAACAACACGTGTGTATATTAATATCAATTATCGAATGTCGATATAAGTTTAGGCCTTCCATAGCGACATATTTTTAATTTATATATGCATGAGTACTTTTAATACAGAATTGTTTGGTGCCTGGACTTCGTGCGAGATGTGTAGTGCTAGAGTTACACAAATAAAGTTACACGGAGGCCACTGAAGCATAAACAATGCATTGTTCATTGCAGGTTATCCAAAATCCCCCAAAACATAAATTTACAGTTGGTAGTACACCCGGCAGGATATTGGCAAATACTGTGTTGTAATCTGCGGGACATCAAATATTATGCCTTTCGGCGGCTTCGTAGCATTTCTTTCATGCGACCAAATGAGGCTTATTCTTCTGCACAATTTCATTTAAGGACCTTAATATTTATGCATAATAAAAACTAGGCACACTCCATTAAAACTAGCGAGATTCACCCTGGGTCTTGGCGGGAATTGAACTAAGAAAGATGAGATCCGGTATCCCTAGTT
Source organism: Ixodes ricinus (assembly GCA_037355805.1). Lineage (NCBI taxonomy): Eukaryota > Metazoa > Arthropoda > Arachnida > Ixodida > Ixodidae > Ixodes > Ixodes ricinus. The sequence goes on along the minus strand of JAZHYW010010208.1, from coordinate 133,762 downwards.
TTCACTACGGCCCCCTAAGGAGGAGTTAAAATAGTCGTTAGTAGCTGGGCTGAATATGACTTGCCACCGACGTTTGTCTGCAAAAGCACGCGACTGTCTTCCGCGAGTGATACTTAGTTCGCCATACTAAGTTTAACCAGCGGAGACGAATGCCAGAGTCCAGCATTCTTCGTCTGCGGGAGACCATTCGTGGCAAGTCATGGTTCCTGTAGTCATGCAGATATAGTCTGTATGCGATAGTCTCAGTGGTCATCTAACACAGCAATGAAGAAGCGCGAGCTGCCCACGTGGACTCACGGCATCACAGGTTGGTTCATGACTCAAAGCACACCGAGGGAATAAAACGGCATATGATGTCGCGACTGAGCTCTAGCAGTCAATATATAGGTAGCGGGCGCGACACATACCGCTCTTCTTGGAATTACTCCGTTTACCACAAGCTGCTATTCGCAATCCGAGAATACTAAAACCTAAAGGCGATATATTAATATTTTTATTATTTGATTAAAGCAAACTGTTCTCACAATACAGTTCTTAAAAATTACACCTATCACTTTAATTATGATAAACAAGGAGAACACCAAGGTGTATTATGTTTTCGGCAAATGAGAAACAATTAAGAGCTCCAGTAACAAGCATAGCAAATCATCAAGGAACAAATAAAGCCTACACAAGACATTTTGTGCTCCAATTTAACCAGTCTATGACTATTACTGAAGCGTTCTGGGTGTCGTTTTTATTTTCAAGCATGTACAAAATAAAAACAATAGCTAGAAATCAATGCCAGATGGCTGGATCTTTTCCTTTAATATGCATGTTCGGAGAAGCTTTTTCTTGCGCGCGCTTGGGTGCTAAATGTTATATGAATACTTGTAATAGACTTGTATTTAAAATAGAAGGTAAGTTTATTATCAGTAAACACAGATCAGTGATAAGAAGCAATAATGAATTCGTGGGTTTGTTTGAATACATAAAATTGGCCAGAGGGGACGAGGGGGGGGGTGCAGGCGGGTTGTTTTATTGTTTAAGTAGATACCTAAATTTGACCGAAATATTGACGTTATTGCCTAGAGGTCAAATGCGGTAGATATTTTAACCTAGTTGTAGTTTAAGGAATTGTATTAACTACACTACGCCTGCTCCATTGTATGCTTCGAGGTCGTTTTATATGCAGATTCTGTGATAAGCATTTCAGGCGCAGGTGCTAGTACAATAATATTGTACTACCTAAAAAACTTGGGTTGTGGACTTTGCTTAACCGAATGATGTTTACACCATTTGGCGTTTTAACATAAGGTTGAGGACGGAAGTATTGATTTATTACTTTTTTGTTAAGTACTGGTTGTTTCCGTGCTCCATTTGCGGCCAAGTTGGTTACCGAACCCGTTCCACCCCGTGCACTGGTACAATACGCCACTTCCGTACAAGATTGCAACTAGAATTTAACAGGCTTCAACCACTGATCTCAATGACAATTGCTGGATCGCGTTTGCCCGCTCCGCGAATGCGGTCACTGGCGGCCATCTTTAGGTAGAGTTATATCACCTCTAGCCAACATACAGCTGCTGCAGCCACTTGGCAGCCGCCATCATCCATCCATGTCAGATGGCGTTTTGGCAGTTGTGGTGGCAGGCTGCCATCAAAATAGCGTGGGTGATATTACGTGATTGATTGAAATTGTTTGACGAAACATGTTTTGAAACCCGGCGTGAACGGTAGCCCGGTATTTGAGGACCCGGTAAAAGTTTCACGAAATCGCACAGCACCGGGGAAAAGTAGCACAGCACGCATCAAAAGTCACATCGAAAGAAGCATCGAAAGCAGACGCCGGTACGTAGTCTGCTTTCGATGCGAGCTGCGCTGCTTTCCCCGTGCTGCGCTTTCGTAGCAACTTTCGCCGGGTCTCCGAACGTGAGGCTACCGTTCACGCCGGGTTTCGAGAATCTGCTTCATCGAACAACTTCAATCAAGCACGAAATATCACCCGCATCACCCACGGTACAGTGTACTAGATCCACGAGCTTTTTGCTATGGCAGCCTGCCGCCATTGCGCTGTCCGCCATATTACAATGATGGCTGAGAGATGATATAACTCTACCTAAAGATGGCCGCCAGTGACCGCATTCCAGTCCATCAGGCGGAGCTGACCAAACGCGATCCAGCAAATAGACATAGAGATCAGTGGCCAACAATCATGCTAGACTAATTTGTATATATATTTTAGAGATATGATGTATGTCTGCATCTCATTTCCAATGACGAACTGTGTACCACTATTGAGGCCCCGTGCACTTTGTGAAGAAAATACTTATTATAAAAACAATAGCGGAATTGTGCCACCTTAAAGTTCAAATTTTAGGGATGTGCACCCTTTTAACTTTGCTGGTCATAATGTATCTCATGATACATTGCTGAAAACTGTCGAGAGCGTTCCCCGTGAATGAAATGGCAGTAATTTGCGACTCCTCGTTCGCGAAGTAAAGTAAGAAGAGCTTTCTATTCCTCTCCGTCAGAAAGTGATTTATTTTTTCTTTTGGACCATAATAATAGAAATGATACCCACATTTATGCAAATGGAGCACAACTTGTTGCTTTTTAGGTTGTGCCGTGCATTTAGCTTGTTTCAGAATGGCTACGCAGCTTGACGTTGCTGCCAGCATTTTACCCCTCAACTCTACGGCACGTTAGCGGCTATATAAGATAACTGGAGAACGACATTAAAAATCAATTATATTTTTGATTCCCAAAACTCTATTCTGGCTGTCTCCTGTCTAAGTATTTCAAAAAATCTTTTAACACAAATTGCACGTTTAAAGGTAAGTCGAGCTCTCAGCTTCAGCAGCTTATCAGCTTTTGCTGTGTTTAAAGGCCATTCTACATTACAGGAAATGAAGAAACATGTCAGCTTGCCGCATCTGCGAAGGATTTCCATAAAACCTGCGGTTGATGTGGCCACCAGGTTTTCCAGCCATTCTTTAAAAAGTACATTCTGTAACTCGTGGCAACTGGAATTAATTTTAATCAAATAAAACAAACTTTATATAGTCAATTCCATCTAGGAAAATTAAGAAAAGCTCCTTTGATAGTGACCGTCGTCCTGATTTTTGTTTTGCCGCCAGAGAATGTGTTATTTTCGAATATGACGCACCAACATCATTAATCGAAATCAATTTTCAATCAATTTGCGTCGTCGGCATCTGTGTCGACGACTCGAATCTGTTTGACCATATATCTATTTAAGTATGAAAATGTACCCTCAGGGCCTTCTGGGCATTGAAGAGGGGAGTGGTTACAAAAATAGAACAGATCATGAGAGCAAAAGAAAGCGGTTACTAGGTGTATCAAAAATGGCGCCCATTGTCGCTATGTTGAATGCTAAGGCGTTCTTGAACAGCCGGATGCCTTTCATCAAAGCTGTTGGTACGAGGAAGGGGATTCCACTCTTCTGATGTGCGTGAGAGAAATGACTGAATAAAAACATTGGTCCTGCACGATGGGACACCGACATTATGGACGAGATTCAGTCGATATGAAGTGTACTCGGGAGGTAAAGTAAGCTCTGCGCAGAGATGCGGGTAATTAAACTGCCTGTGAGAAGAGGCAAATAACAAAGTTTTTATGACGCGATAGCCAAAGACGTAAGTCGTGCCTGGATTTTATTGTTATTATGCTCGCCTTTCTGTTCTAGATGGCCAAAATAAAACGAACCGCGTTATTCTAGACAATTTCGAGTAAGTGAATTAGATGTTCATGACAATGATCCCAGCGTGAAATGGCATGTTCGAGTTTTGGACGAATTAGTGCTTTGTAAAGTATAAGTTTTAGAAAATGAGGGAACTTTTGCAAAATTATGTCGAAGATATCCTAACATGCGGTTAGGGTTATTAATGATATGTGTTATACCATCTGCCCAAGTGAGATTTAATGTGATGTGAATACCAAGATATTTGTAACTAGTCAAAGCGTCCAGGGGCGAGTAATAAAAACGAAAGCTGGTAGATTATATTTTTTTCTGACACGCGCAAAAACTTAAATTTTGTTTACGTTCTGACTCCATGCACCACGTTTTGCACCAAACAGAAATAGTTTCAAGATGAGACTGGAGCGTTAATCTCATCTTCACAAATTATTTTCTAGCTAAAACACAATCATTAGCAAGCAAATGGATATGGGAAGATACACAAGATGGTAGATTATTAAGGTAGATCAGAAAAAGAAGCGGTCCGAGCACAGAGCATTGTGGCACACCGGAGTGACCGTTACTCGGCTGCAAGACGGGGCCGTGTTTTTTCGTCGTAAACGGCCGGAATACATCCATGCCAATTTTTCGGTAACAGCCATTTCTTTCACCAAAGTTCGTGGAGTTATTGTGATATGTTTGCTGGACACGCTTCGACAAAAACTGCTCTTCGCCGACGACGAGACATCAGTTGAATGTGCGCAACCTTCTTTCTGGAGAGTGTTTGTGGGGTGCCTGAGTTGGATTATGCATCTATCCAGGATTCACATGATATCGCTCTTTTATTAGTAAGTACACCGCAAGCCTGCTTCTGATAGTAGTCCTGCTTTCCTCTCAATCTCCGCGGTTTTTAGAGTGATGAGATTTGCTTGGCACGAGGGCAGTGTTAATTTTATTTTTATAATTTGATTTTCGTTTTACAGAGAAGTGTGACCTTTGTGAATATGTCGACAATACACTGTGTGTAATGATAATTGTTTAATAAACTTCTGGTAGCGATGGAAACAATTTTGTTTGTCCGTATATGTGATTGCATATGCAACAAATGTTATGAAACGTACACATACTTGCACGACGTTCGGCACTACATCGGCACTCCTGTGGCAGACCAGAGAAAGCCAAACTTTGGCACGTCCCCAAATACCAAAATTAGGCGTTGCTCTGGCAGTTATGGCTGAAGTATGGCACGAACTTTGGCGCTCCTCTGGCGGACCAGAGAAACGCCAAACCTTGGCATACCCCGAATTCCCAGATTAGGATTTACTATGGCAGTTATGGCTGAAGTATGGCACCAACTTTGGCGCTCCTCTGGCAGGCCATAGCAACGCCAAACTTTGGCATCTCTGAAATACCCGAATTAGGCGTTGCTCTGGCAGTTATGGCTCAAGTATGGCACTACTTCGGCACTCCTGTGGCAGACCAGAGAAAAGCCAAACTTTGGCATCTTTAAAATACCCAAATTATGCGTTGCTCTGGCAGTTATGGCTCTAGTATGGCACTACTTCGGCACTCCAGTGGTGGACCAGAGAAAAGCCAAACTTTGGCGCGTCCCAAATACCGAAATTAGGCGTTGCTCTGGCAGTTATGGCTGAAGTATGGCACCAACTTTGGCACTCCTCTGGCGGACCAGAGAAACGCCAAACCTTGGCATGCCCCGAATTCCCAGATTAGGATTTACTATGGCAGTTATGGCTCAAGTATGGCACCAGCTTTGGCGCTCCTCTGGCGGACCAGAGAAACGCCAGACCTTGGCATGCCCCGAATTCCCAGATTAGGATTTACTATGGCAGTTAGGGCTCAAGTATGGCACCAACTTTGGCACTCCTCTGGCGCACCAGAGAAGAGCCAAACTTTGGCATGCCCTAGGATCGCCCAACTAAGGCTATAGTTAGGCACCGTACTTTGGCACTGATGATTGCCATGGTGCAAAAACCTAACTGCGCCAAAGTTGGGCCCTTATGTTTGCCAGACCTTTGCCCAAGTTGGGCATTCCTCTGGCGTGCTACCTGGGTATATGACTAATATATGTATATATATATATATATATATATATTGAGAATGAATGAAGATTGACACCAGACGTAGTAATATTGTGAACGAAGAGGGGAGAAAGTGAAAGTTTTGAATTTCTTCTATTAAAGTTAAGCAAATAACAAATAGAGCTGGCAAAAAAAGTTATGCCAGGAGCGGGGTTCGAGCCCGCAACCTTCGCCTATCCGGGGCGATTCTTTAAAGTATAAGACCACACCGGCCGCTGGTTTCGGCGTGCTCAATTTTTGACCAGCTCTCTGTGTGCTGTTTGTTTCGACTCGCTTAAGTGTGTATACGACGACCCTTGCTGATTTAAGGCCCGTGCTAGTTTAGAGTCGTGGCACTGACGTGGCACCTCATTTTAGTTACAAAATGTCGGAAAGGAACCCGTCTTCCAAGATACCCAGGAAACCCCCTCCTCCCCCTAGGGATAGGCTGCGCTGTATATATTAACCCTGTTGAATTAACCTGAGAGTGGGGTAGAGAGTAAACACCAAAACGTAGAAGAGATAGAAAACAGACAGGAGGACATCTCAAACTCAGCTAGCTCGTTTCTTTAGTCGACCTCCTTATATAGTCTCAATCTGAAGGTCATCTCCACAAACACAAAAGGGCGAAGTCTATGCAGTTCAAGAGCCACAGTCTCCATCACGCAATACAAGAACGTTGACAAACTTACAGGTCTCTCGCGATAAGGCAACATTCATCCACTTTTAAACTTGAACGCAAAGGATATCAACCCCTTCTATTCTAAACACAGTTCGCACTTCTGACTTCTGAAACGCCCTTTCCATCTACTAGAATAAAAAAATTCAACACCGAAACAGCTTTCTGGGTCTACACACGTAAAAAAAAAAAACACCTAAACAACAAAACAAACTGTGTTTTACACTTCTTTTGGACGATCGCAGTCAAGGTCGGACTTCAAAGAAACAAATTAGCACTTAAGATTGTCCACATTCATGCATTGTGTATTGTAATATTCTCCAAATTATTGCATTGTTTGTTACAGGCTGTGGCGCTTGAACTGTATAGACTTCGTCATTCCGGTATCAGATGAAATGTCGACGCGAGATAAAGTATATAAAAGGAGGTGGACTGAAGAAACGAGTAAACTGAGTTTGAGTCGTCGAACTATTATTTTTCTGTCGCTTCTACGTTTTGGTGTTTGCTCTCTACTTCAGTCTCGAAGTTAATTCAACTTGGTTAATATTCACCAGCTCGCCTGCACCCGTACGCTATTTTCATCATATTTATATATCTATATCTATACTGTATATATTGGAAATGAGTAAATATTGACAAGTGCACCCATAGTAATAATATGAACGAAGAGGGGAAAAGTGATTATTGAATTTATTTGCTTTCGAGTTAAGGAAAAGAAATTGAAAAGAGAGCTGGCGAAGCATTGGGCAAGGGCTGTCGATCGAACCCCAACCTTCGTCTATCCGGGGCGACACATTAGCCGATTAGACCATCCCAGCCGCTGTTTTCGGCGTGCTCAGTTTTTGACCAGCTCTCAGTGTACTGTTAGTTTCGAATTCGATTAAATAGGTAGAAGACAGCCGCTGAAACATTAGGGCCCGCGCTAGTTTCGAATTGCGACAGTGACGTGGCACGTCATTTCAGCTTGCAAATGTCCGAAAGGGGACGTCTTCCAACATATGAAGGGAACCACTCCTCCCTTTAGGGGCAGGCTGCACCATGTATATAATGGGAATGAGTCAAGATTCACATGCAACGACGTAGTAATATTGTGAACGAAATGGGGATGAAGAGAATATTTAATTTCTTGGATTAACGTTAATGAAAGAACAAGGAAGAGCTGGTGAAAGCTTGGGCAAGGAGCGGAGATCAAACCCGCAACCTTCGGCTATCCGGGACGACGCATAATCGATTAAACCATCCCAGCCGCTGATTTCGGCGGAGCCAATTTGTGACGAGCTCTGTTTTTATGGTTAGTCTAGAATTAGTTTAAACGGCTAGAGAACAGCTGTTGCTGAAATAAGGCCCGTTCTGCGTCCGAGTCGCGGCAGTGACGTGGCAGATAATTTCAGTTGGCAAATGTCAAAAAGATAGCTAGGGAACCACTACTCCTTATCGGGACAGGTTTCAGCGTACATATAACGGGAATGAGTGAATATTGAGAAGTGCAGCTATAGTAATATTGTGAACATGTGTTTGAGAAAAAAACATAAAAATACAAAGATCATTACATTCTAGGTAAATGAAAATATTTACACATGACCGCATTTCTTGTGGTGGCCAACGTCAGAAAATGCGAAATACATACTGATTAGCTCGGTAATTAGTTAAAAAAATGTTTAACGTTTTAATCAGCAAAACTAAACGTATGGTTGCATTTAGAAACTGGCTGAGCGTCATTGAGAAGCACTAAATCAGTTATTATCAAAAGGACTTTGAGCCCGTTGGAAGCGTAGTATGTGCTGAAGTTACCACTCGTGGAGCAAGTACAAGGCTGGGGATCTAATAAGAGACGGAAACATCGCGCGGAGGCCTTAAGGCTGTTTCTCATGCTGCGATTCTAGTCCGAAATCGTGGCGCTTTCCGGTAAATGTGCGATTAAAATCGCAATGGCACTGTCACAGCGGCTCTGCGACTTGTTTTTACCAAGTTTGTATTTTGTCGCAGAGTCGGTGGGATCACTTCATCGTGAACAAGACGTTCATTAGCGAGCTTTCATCCGCGACAGTTGCGTATTCGAAAATAAATTTAGACACCTTAAAAGTTTTGGTTTAATGGCTTGTTTTTCAAAATGCTAGTTATATATTGTATTCGTTAAACATTTGTGTTTATTAACACGTTTTTGTTCTATTATAGGCAAAGTCAAACACGCCGCGTCCGTCTCCGAACAGCCGACCGCGCCGATAGAAATCGCGCGGTTGTTGGAGCATGTGGAACCAAACAACTGCGGATCGGACTCGTTGTCGCAACGGCTGTCTTGTATCTCCTCCCCGAGTGGTAACGTTTGCGCAATACTGCGCCTCTCGCGCGTTCAGAGTGTTTCTGAATATGACTGATTTAGTGGTTTTTGGTGAAGCTTAGCAAGTTTTTAATTAGAGCCGTGCGTATATTTTACACAGATTAAAGACAAAATCACTTTAAGAACATTGCGACATAATCAGTAAGTATGATACATTTTCAGACATCCGGAATCATGAGTAATGCTGTCCCAAGAAAATTTGATCTTTACCCAGAATACACTAATTCAGGAAGTTTTGTGATTCCTTGCTGGGAAACGCGGTATAGATTAAGAGCCAGTAAGATTGACAACTGCGGTCGTATTAATATTGCGAACCAAGAGAGGATGGGAGTGATTATTGCATTTCTGGCATTCCGTTGCAGATGCCTATATATACCGGGTGCTCCAATTTAATTCGAACATATTTATTACCGACAAATCCGTAAAAGATTCACAAATACAGTGCGGGCAGGTGAGTTATACGGCCAGGTGGACATCATATATGTGGCTAATCTTTGAGATAAGTCGAATAAATAACTAAACTTTATTATTTAACCTCTCAATGAGTAAAATAAATATATGGTTTGAATTAGATACATGCTAAGCATAATTGAAAACCACTATATCGGTCCATTTTAAAACGACTTGAAGCTCGTACTAAAGTCGGGGTGCACCAAAGTTACCAGATGTGCCGCAGGCGCAAACGTAGCACTGGCGGAATGCGATGATAACCTAATCATCCGCTTATGCCAGTGCTGGCTTTGCGCCTGCTGCACGAGTGGTAACTTGTGTGCCTCCCCCCCCCCCCGAGTTTTCCCACGACCTTATACTCGTTGTAAAATTGACTGATATAGTAGTTTTTGACTATACTCAGCATGTTTCTAATTGAAATCATATATCATGTTTCACTAATTAAAAATGTATAATTTACGTGTATTTAATTATCCGACTTATCTCAAAGATTAGCCAAAGATGTGATGTCCACCTGGTCATATAACTCACCTGTACACGCCGTATTAATTCACCATTTATTAAACGTACCAATGAGCAATCTTTTCGCGTCTTCACCCTTCCACCGCGTGTTGTGATATTAAGCCTGTGCTTGCTCCCATCCTTGGGGATAGGACTTTTAGGGGTACTTAATTGAAAGCCAAACGTGATAGATACTCGTCGTTTCACATCTCTGTAAACGAGGACGATTTCGCAAAATACAATACTGATGACGTCTCGCCCATGGGTTCGTTTGTTAAACAATTTTTTGGCCATTAAGGGTTGATGAAGATACTTCAACCAAAGTGCCGACTTAACAAAAAAAGTGTCATTTTTTATGGAGTGTTCTTTATTCTTTCAAAACGTTCGCGGTCTACATACTAAGACTAACACATGCTATAACAAATTATCTCTGAGTGATTTCGTTATAATTTTATTAAGCGAAACTTGGTTTAGCATCTTTTATTCATCATCGCAATACTTTTCTCGACAATATACTGTATTTTGAAGAGATCGGGATTATAAAGGCATGCCGGCGAACTGCGGGGGAGGGGGATGTACCTGTTGCTGTCCAAAACATTTCCCGGTGGTACGGCGATTTTTCCACGATTTTACTGATGAATCTGTATGGGTGGAGATAACTTTTTCTGACTTGAACTTGCTTAATGGTACACTTTACTTCCCACAGACCCTTGATCTCACCAGATTGATTTTCAGAACAAATTTATCTTCTCCGTGATCAACTAGACGTAAGAAAATACCATATTCTCATTCTAGGATATTTTAATGTTCCCGATATAAACTGGAATTTAGAGCACCTCTTGTTCTACTTGTAGTTGTGTAAAATCAAAGGGGAACAACTCTGCTCTATTCTGTGAACTATCTAGGATTGAATCAGTTAAATAGGTTTCAGATCCCGGCGAGAAAAGTACTGACCCTCGCTCTTCTAAGCTTTCACGTTCATACCCTCGCACCCGTGCCTAAGCCCCTCGTTCACTCCCATGAGTGACACGTCCCTTCTCAGCTTCTTTTAACGCTTACTACAAGAGAGCAAAGCATACAAGTTATTAATTGTGGGGTTTTAATAAGGGTAATTATCTTGGCCTTTTCAATTTTTAGATAGCGTTCATTGGCACCAGTATATGAAACGTAATGTAAATTTTGCTTTTGAGTTACTTAATAACTGTATTAAGAACGCCATCGAAATGTTTGTTCCAAAAAGTGTCGTAGTTCATCCCGGTACCCTCATTGGTTTTCGCACGAGCTTAGGCCTGAGCTTAAAAAAAAGCTGCACTGTCATAGGAAATATAAGCTCAAACAAACACAGTTCTAGTATAATAATTTTTCCAAGTCACGAGCGTTAGTTAACGTATTAATCAAGTGGGACAAAAAATCTTATCGATAGTCAGTTGAACGCAGCTTAAACCACCACCCCAAGTATTTTTGATGGTACATAAATGATCGCATGATCTTGTCCTTTTCTGCGAAAAGCCTATGTGACGCGTCTGGTAAAGTGCTGAATGAACCTGCATGTGGGTCAAACGCATTGGCTGATTATTTAGAATTTGTATACTCTTAAAACCAAGACGCCTCATGCACTCTAGATTATAGTAAGAAGTATAATGATAACTTCTCGAGTACGTCATTTCAAAACGCTGAAATGAACATTGCGATAAAACGACTAAAACACCTAGCTATAAACTTCGTTTGATGGCATCCCAAGCTTTATTGTTAAAGGATGTTACTTATTTTGTACACCAATTTCACCGCATATTTCCAATTTGTCTCTATCAAGTTTTTCTTTTCCCGAGCTTTGGAAAAAAATTGTCAGTGTTCCTCTTCACAAAGGTGGCAAGACCGTTGACGTAATGAATTCCAGATCGATACCTTGCTCTGTGTTTATTTGAACGTTTTTGAAATCGTTTTGTTTGAACATTTGTCACAATATTCTAAATATAAAATTATAATTTCACAACCTGGTTTCTTCTCTTGCCGGTCTTTAGAAATCTTTAGAAACCAATATAGTGTCATTTTTAGACTGTTTCGCCAATCGCCGATCAGCGCGGGCAGTTGGATGTCGTATACTTTGATCTGCCGAAGGTGTTTGACACTGTTAATCATTCTATTCTTGTGCATAAATTGGGAACATGTGAACTAAATAGCCAGCTTTGCAATTTGTTTGGAAAATATCTTATGGAAAGAAAAAACTTCGTTCAAACATTAGGACATCATTTTAGACCTTATGAGTCTTCTGGTGTACCACAGGAGTCCGTACTAGGCTCAATTTTATTTAATGCTTTATAAATCATCTAGGTTTTTGTGTCCGCCATTCACATATTTGTCAATATGCCGACGACATCAGATTGTTTTGGCAGGTGTCACCCATTTATGACTGCGAAAAGCTACTCGAGGATATTAATGCTCTGCACCATTGGTGGTGCAGTAATCTGTTAACATTAAATCCTTAAAAAAACTGTAATTATGTATTTTTCTAAGAAACTAGAAATCTTAAGTTTTTTTACAATCTTGAGAACCCAACTCCGTGCAGGGTTGAATGCTCATGAAATTTAGGAGTAAATATTGGTTCATCATTGTAATTCAAAGAATATGTTTAAAACGACACAGACGCTGCCTATCTGACGCAAGGTGTTCTTTCAAGAATAACGCATGCATTTTCTTTGTCAGCTTGCATATTCATTTTGTATTTTTTGTTACTTCATAGCAAACTTGAATTTAGTTAAATTGTTCGGAAGTTTTTTTTCCATCTTGAGAACCCAACTCTGTGTAGAGTTGAATGCCCATGAGATTTAGGAGTAAATATTAATTCATCATTGTCATTCAAAGAATATGTTTAAAACATCACAGATGCTGCCTATCTGACGCAAGGTGTTATTTAAAGAATAACACGTGAATTTTCTTTGTCAGCTTGCATATTCATTTTGTATATGTTATTACTTCACAGCAAGCTTGAATTTAGTTCAGATTTTTGGAATTGTATTGTTTGTGCAAACCAGGCAAATATCTAATACGTGCAGAGACGTGTCTTTCGTGATATTTAATATCGTTACATTGGCCGCAGTGTTTATTATGAGCTATAACAGGCATTCACGACGATGTAATTGTACTACACTAAACTTCAGGAGACTTGAGCGCGATTTAATATTTTTGTATAAATACGTCTATGGTCCCATTGATTGTTCAACCCTCCCATCAGGTATTAATCTATAGTATCTACCGCGAGTGCTTTTGAAGACAAATCACACTTTCTCAGTTAAAAAACATCAAACTTTTCAGACCCCCAAACCGCATCCAACATTTTTATAGCACGTTCAGTGAAACCATCATCGACATTTCCAACACAAGTGTTAAAGCTTTTAGGCGTTCAGTGGCTGATATATAGCGTTATTCATTTGCTGTACCACACTAATAGATACTATTTGTTGCAATTACCCTTAGATTAATTGAATGTGCTCCACTTGACTTTGTGCTTCATTCCTTAGGCTACTCGCCGTTCATGAGCACGGAAAATGAATGAAAGAATGAATGAATTAAAATTGGACACCAGGTGTATATATATATATATATATATTTATGTATATTGTGTCCCTTGTTTTTTGCGCCTTACACCATGATTTCCAACGTTCACCAACTAGCCCCACTACAAGTTATTTTATATACAGGCTGTTTCACTAAATCTGGACAAATTCGATATTTGGAAGACTACGCGTCGCAACAAAAAAAAAGCTTTTGTAGTTTTGGTCCTGCGTCTGGGGCCTATTTAAAAATTACAAAACTTGAAGATTATTAATTTGTTAATTATTTTCGCGTAATTAACTTTTTTATTGTGCTTAAGGGCATGGTTTAGTTAGAAAATTACTCAGCATCATCAAAAAACACTAAATCAACAAATTGCAGAACGATAGAAGGTACGCGAAGCATTTTACGGATTTCTTAAACACCGCACAAATTCGACGGGTTTTTAAGTTTCGGTCTGCTATCGGAGTGCATCTCGGCCCCGGAAGCACCGCGTCCCGTGGAGAGATAGCGTAACCAGCTTCTGCTGCGTCGCGCGATGGCAGCGCAGCAGAGGTTGGTTGAACTATCTCTCCACGTGGCCCGGTGCCGCCGGGTTCGAGATACGCTCCGATAGCAAACCCAACCTTAAAAATCCTTCGCATTCGGTCGGTTTTTAGAAAGCCGTAAAATGCTTCGCGTGCCTTCTATCGTTCTGCAATTTGTTGTTTTAGTGTTTTTCGATGACGCGGAGCAATTTTCTAATTGAAACCGTGCCCTTAAACACAATATTAAAAAGTTTAATTACGCAAAAATATTAACAACCTAATTATCCCGGACTTTAATAATTTTCCTAAATAGGTCCCTGGCCCAGGACCAAAACGACCAAAGCCTTTTTTTGTTGCGACGCGTAGTTTTTGAAATATCGAATTTGTCCACCTTTCGTTAAACACCCTGTATATATACATATATACAGAGAGAAAGAGAGAGAACGAGATAGTGCGAGAGAGGCAAAATTACGCTGCGCAGACACGGCAGCCATGGGATGATGAAAAATATAATTTTTATATGTATATATATATATATATAGGTAAACAAAGTTTCTGCTAGAAAGTTTATAAAAAGAGAGTAATTTGTTAAGAAGAACGCACTATGCACCAACGCCTCTGTCACATGTTTATGTGCCCTAAAAGGAACTCCTTTATATAAATAAATATATGATAAAAGCACCGAATAGAATAAATAAAGGCAAGATTGATCCACATTTGATAAAACCATGTATACAGATATACCTGGTGTCTAATATTATTGGCCCATTGACACTTTATCTCTATTGCCTTGGCTTTCTCTTTTGCGTCCTTTATTTTGGTTGCCTTTTTTTGGTTGACTATTTTTGTCTTCGTCACGGGGTCAGTATTAGCGTTTCTGAAAGGGCGACATGTGTGGAATTTCCGACGACTTATGCTAACGCTTTCATCCAAGGATACACCAATGTACTTTCTTTATTCTTTTTCGTTGAAGCGGTCACGCCGAGCCCACATCGCCCCGTTTTCTGTCTCACGATGTCCAGTAGCGGCTTCCCGCTTCTTAAGCAGCATTTCGGCCTGCCAACATTCTTCTTCCGAAAGCGATTGCGGACGGACTTGGGATCATGTGCTTCGTAGGAGCGGCAATAACGGCCGGTGTCGGCCGCGGTTACTCGGCATCGTCAGCTGATAAGGAGTACATAAATATTTTGCCACCGTTACCACCAGGAGAAACAATGGAACGCTCAGTCGTTTTGCACGGCGACATCGAGGGAAGACCATATCGCATAGAGGAATTCGACAGCCACTTGAAACGGTTAGCGTCCTCCAAAATGCGCCGGATTTTGGGGCATGCCAAATGTCCCAACGTGTGGTTGCCTAACCTGCGGAAGGGCCGTACGTGCCTCGTTGTGGACCCTGTCAAGCAGGACCTCCCGGTAAGGTGTCACTGGGTGGCGTTCGACGTCCCAAAAGGCGCCATCTGGAGGGCCTTCGCGGAATACGGCGAGGTAAAAGACTTTGCCTTTGACCGCTGGAAAGTGCCGGATTTAGACGGAGTCCAGTCAACCAGCCGCATCGTACGTCTGGTACTCAGGGAAGGGTTGACGTTAGAGCGGCTGCCACACCAGCTTCGCTTCGGCAGAGCCACGGTCCTCGTGGTGTTGCCTGAATGGGCACCCACCTCCCTCCGGTGCAGGGTGTGAGGTAGACAGGTGGGGAAACGGCCCATAGAAGCCTACCGCAGCGCCGTGACCGTATTATGTACTCGTCTACTTGCGGGTACCCCCGATTTGCGACAGATGGCGCTGCGGCGAGAAGAAAAAATCGGAATCGGATTTGCATGGAACTCTATGGGAGAGTGCGCAAAATAAACGGAGAGCACGACAGTCCTGCATTGAAAATCCACGAGAAACCATCTCCGTCAGTTTAGCCGGGCGCCACCGGTCGCCCACCCGGAGTGAGAGTTCGCGGTGCTCCACATAGATGGCGCCACGGAAAAAAAGAAAACCGAGGGGGACGCAATCTGGTCGCTCATTTGGCTGTCGTTTCCCCACCTTTCTATATTACACCCTGCTCCGGTGTCACAGTACAGGACTCATCCGTCGCGATTGTCTCGTGCCCCTATGCTCCAAGTGCCGGGCCTTTGGGCTCAAGCGTGACAATTGTGTCAGTTCCTACTCCCGCGCCGTGGGACGAGGAGCTGCCGAGGAGCATAGCAAACTGCTTATGAATAAAGACGAGGCAGAAAAGGCGGCGGCCCCTTTAATGGAGACACCCGCAGCGACGTCAACCGAGAAAGCGACAGTGAAGGGCAAGGGTGACCTTTCAAACCATGGCTCTTCGGAGACATCGACTTCTGCACTGAAGCAACTGAAGCCTGAATCCCAAGAACAGGATCATGACCAACCGGGGATGACCGAGGTTGTGGGAAAGGGCGCAAGCCCCACACCGGCGTCTATCGACAAACCTACTCCAGCAGAGATGGACTGTGGAGGCGGTGTGCTGAAAGCATCCCCCGAAGACAGTTCGGAGACCTCTCAAAACAGTGGCTACGTAGGCTTGAGAAGCAGTGGATGGTGCGAGATGCCTGGAGGAGCGTCGGGACCCTGCCAAGGGCCAAGTCACAGGAGAGGTGTGTCAAGTCGACGTCCGTGCGACAAGTCTTGCGTGGTGATGACTGGCGAATGTTAGCATCGTACGTTTGGCCTGGCACTGCTCGGCGATAGTTACGCTCAATAAGTACTTACGTGTAGCCACCCTCAACGTCCGAGTTGTCGCAGACAGAAGAATGCAAAGGCAATTATATCGTCTCGTCATTGACCGAGGACCACGACGTTATGGCGTTGCAGGAAGCAAAAGTCGAGTGCGAACACCAGACCGAGCGTATGGTGCGGCCTTTTACGACGCGGTGCACTGTTTGCGTGAGCCATCCGGTCGGGGCGTCGTCGGGTTGCATTCTTTTGATACGGGAAAGTCTAGGTGCCATGGTGCAATCGGTAACGTCTTGTGAGTCGGGCCGGTTTGTAGTGTGCGACATGTTCTTTTCGGCTGTAGACGGGCGGGTAATTTGCTTATATGCGCCTACTAGGGCCGAAGAAAAACGGTTATTTTTCGAGGATATCCAGCCCTACTGTCACTGTAAATGTTTGGTCATATTACTCGGCGACTTTAAATGTGTGTGTGCCACGTCACAATACTAGCTCTACGCCTTATAAAAATGCCAGTATGTCAAGTTAAAAAAAATAATACATCAGTAACTGCAGTTAAGAGGACGTCGGAGACTGTCTCTGTAATGACAAGGCGGTACAGTATACCAACTTCGAAGGCGTAAGCCATGCTCGCTGGACAGGTTTTATGTTTCGCTGAACGTGGTCCATTTCTGTTGTGACTACTTTGTGCTCCCGGTATAATTTAGTGATCACTGTCTCATCAAGTTCAGCATTAGTAGTTAAAAGGAAAAAAAAGGAAAGTTTTCACTTGGGACTTGTGGAAAATAAATCCGTGCCCTTTAGAGGACCAAGCTTTTGCAGCCCAAGTCCATTTCTTTTGAGATGAAAGTTAGAACAGCAGTAAACCGTTTTACGGAGTCCGATGGAATTTTTTCAAACAGCAGATAAAACAAAGTGTGATTAAAAGTGCTGACGTTATTTCGTATATAAAAAGAAGACGAAGCATTACTACCAGGAAATGCGCAAGCAATGATCAAAGAAGAATGCAATGCACCGGGCACATTTAAGGATGATATTTATTCGCTGAAAGGCAGAACATGAGACTAAGGTCAAAGATTGTTATCAAGGTGCGCTAGTTACAGCGAGGGGTCAAAGAATGAGCATGGGGGAGTCGCCCACGAACCGATTGTTAAGCATTGAAAAACGCTACGCTCGTCGCAACGAAATAACTGAAGTTGAACGGGACGGACCAGCTACGAGCGACAAGAATGGGATTGAGACAGCATTCTTTGAGTATTACACTGAGCTGTTTTCTGCCAGTCCCGTCGAACTGTAAAGTTTTAAAACGAATTTCTGTCAATTATGCAGTGTTTAGAGGACGAAACTAAGAAATGGTACGAACATCCTTTCACTAATGAGGAAGTTATAATAACAATAGACGCTCTAAATCCAGGGAAATCTCCTGGGCCAGACGGGTTAAGGGCTGTCATTTTTAGGACGTTCAAGTGTAGGCTTTAGCCAGTATTTTACAAAACGTTTTAATGAAGCTTTCCATGTAAATGCTCTTCCACCGTCCTTCCTTACGTCCCACACAGTTTTAATTCCGAAAAAAAAACACTGTCCCTCTCCATCACGGCAAAACCTATCGTCCAATAAGCTTAACAAATGTCGATTACAAAATTCTAATTAAAATATTGGCCAGAAGGTTGCAGTGTGTTATACAGAAAATTGTGGTGCCTCATCATATATTTGTTTTTAAAGGAAGAATAATAAACACCAATATTCATATAGCGTGAACGTTCTAGAGTGTTGTGAAGCAATGCAAGGATCTGTAGCTATGCTACAAATTGATCTGGAGAACGCATTCGATCCCGTCCCGCATGACGTTATTTTAGCGGTCTTAAATTACATTAATGGTGGCTCTGTAGTATTAGAAGGGGTGCGCATGGCGTATAGTGGTTGTACGACAAGACTCATAATTAATAACGCAGTAGGTAACAAGTGCAACGTTTTCTACTACAGGGGAACACCGCACCAGCAAAACAGTCACTCGAGTAAAAAACACATACAAAGAAAGGGACACTTTCACCGCGCTGACTGACAACTCTCGGGTGTATTTGCATTTCTTTGTCTTTTTCTATTTGTAATATAGGTTAGGAATGGGATAATAACTGGCCTTTTTATTTTCTTACGATATGAAGCTAAATTTAAAGCTAACTAAATTGAAATTAATGAAAGGCTAGGTAGTCTAATTCTTTTTGCGATAAGGTTATTGACGGAGTACTAACACATCTGTCGTTATGTTTAGCCATATTCTCCGCCTCGATAATTTATCTTGTGAGCTGGTTGTGGTGCTTGCCATGCACAGCGCAGTTACTCAGCAGCACTGAGCAGCAACAGTGTCGGCAGTGAATGCCTAAATGTCCGGAGTTTCTGTTGGTGTATGTGTTCTTGTGCTCACGAAGGCGATCGTTGAGACATCTTCCGGTTTGACCTATGTAGAGTTTTTCACAAGAGAGGGGAAGGAGTACACCACCTTCTCTGTACAAGGGACAAAGGTGCTCTTATGCTACTTTTTGCAGCCAACAGTTGTAATTGGTGGGGAATTTACTTTCTTGCACAAACTGCGAAGTTTGTTAGGAGCTGAAGATGACTTCCAAGTTTATTCGGTTAGCTATTTTCTTCAGTCCGTGAGAAAAATTATGAATATATGGCACAATGATGGGTCTCTTTGTTTTGTCTCTTTTTTTTTTGAGTGCAAACGTCTTGCTTGCTTTCGCTTATGAGCTTTTCGGCCACTGATGTTAATAACAAGATTGGGTATCCTGCACTCTTTAGTCATAAGACTTGCCTGTTAAAGCTTGTTGGGATGGATTGCGAGCATGATTTTGTAAGGGAGTTTTGAGGCATAACCGCACGATGCTCCTCTTAACCAGTTTTGAATGGGCCGAGTTCAATGGTAATAGCGGTTTGTTTCCCCTGGGCTCATACGACTAGCGTAGATGGTAAGGTAACATCAAGAGTCGAAGATCCAGGAATCATAAGGAACACTCGTTATGAAGTTCATGAGTGATTTTCAATGAACTTATGCAGATTTTAAAGCTTTCTAGGACATCGGCAACCATGTTGGTAAAGTTGCGATCGTCGGAATCTAGAACGATTAAATTATGATCAACGTAATGAAACACTCTTATAACTTTGGAGGTGTATAATGAATATTTTAGCTTCCTGTACTGGTGCGCTGGATAGAGATCGCTAAGAACAGGTGCAATGCGCGATCCGATGCGGACACTCCTCTTCTGTAGGTAGGGTTGACCATCCCTTTAAAGTTATAAGATTGTTCCGGTACGTCGATGATTATTTATTCGTTCTAGCTTCCGACGATCAAAACTTTACCAGCATGGTTGCCGACGTCCTCGATAGCTTTAAAATCTGCATGGGTCCATGGGAAATCACTCATGAACTTCCAAACGAAGCTCTCCTTAAGATTCCTGGATCTTTGACTCTTCATGTTACCTTACCATCTATGCTGGTCGTATGAGCCAGTGGAAACAAACCGCTATTACCATTCAACTCGGCCCATTCAAAACTGGTTAAAAGGAGCATCGTGATGTTATGCCTCAAAACTCACTCACAAAAGCCTGCTCGCATTCCATCCCAACAAGCTTTAACGGGAAAGACTCACGACTAAAGAGTGCAGGATACCCAATCTTGTTATTTACATCAGTGGCCGAAAGCTCATCAACGAAAGCAGGCAAGACGTTTGCACTCTACAAAAACCAAGAGACAAAACAAAGAGACCCATCATTGTGCCTTATGTTCATAATTTGTTTTACGGACTGAAGAAAATAGCTAACCGAGGAAACTTGGAAGTCATCTTCTCAGCTCCTAACAAATTTCACAGTTTGTGCAAGAAAGTAAATACCCCACCAATTACAACTGTCGGCTGCAAAAAGAAGCATAAGAACACCTAGGTCCCTTGTACAGAGAAGGTGGTGTACTCCTTCCCTCTCTTGTGGAAAACTCTACATAGGTCAAACCGGAAGATGTCTCAACGATCGTCTTCGTGAGCACAAGAACACATACACCAACAGAAACTCCGGACATTTAGGCATTCACTGCCGAGACTGTTGCTGCTCAGTGCTGCTGAGTAACTGCGCTGTGCTTGGCAAGCACCACAACCAGCTCACAAGATAAATTATCGAGGCGGAGAATATCGCTAAACGTAACGACAGATGTGTTAGTACTCCGTCAATAACCGTATCGCAAAAAGAATTAGACTACCTAGCCTTTCATTAATTTCAATTTAGTTACCTTTAAATTTAGCTTCATATCGAAAGAAAATAAAAAGGCCAGTTATTATCCCATTCCCTAACCTATATTACAATTAGAAAAAGACAAAGAAGTGTAAATACACCACAGAGTTGTCAGTCGGCGCTGTGTAGTCTCTTTCTTTTGTATGTGTGTTGACTCGAGTGACTGTTTTGCTGGTGCGCTGTTCTCCCTGTTGATCATGAGCAACCAACTCGCCCGAACTTCTGTGTTAACAACGTTTTGTACGACAAGGGTGCCCTTTGCCCTCTCTTCTTTTTTCGATTTATAAGAAACCTCTTTGTTTGAGTATTATTAGATACATTATTACTATAGGAGTTAAGTTGCAATCGTATGAGGAAAGGGTCTTAGCATACGCGGACGATATTGTAAAGTTTTGAACTACCTACAAGGGCATAGTTTAGGTAGCAAACACGCAAAACGTTTTTGTGCAGTAAGCGGAAGTGCAGTCAATTGGAACAAATGCTTTGGATTTTGGCGTGGCGAGTTGGGTACGACTGCAAAAGTGTTTATGAACATGAAGTGGGTTACCACACCAAAAAATACTTAGGTGTACCGCTGGGAAACTATCGCGATAGCAAGCCCTACTGGCGCAATCAGGCAGTAGAGCTACGTGAGAAAGCGGATAAATGGAGATGTAGTGAATTGTCAATATTCGCACGCGCAATGTTATGCAACATGTTTTTCATGAGCAAACTTTCGTGTGTACCACAAGATTTACAGTGTTCATGAGTAAATGTACAAATGTTTCATCGTATTTTTGCCGTGTTTAATTTGGGCCCCTCGAAAGAAAAGATGAGTAGAATGAATCTTTCTCAGCATGTCCGGGATGAGGGCCTTGGCATGTAACAATTATTTTTGCTTCCACTAGCTAGCCGTTTTTTTTTTGTGAGGCCAGTGACTCTTTTCTGCCCACCATGTGCCAGAGCACGCTGGGTAGCGCATTGCCCGAGTGGTGTTGTTGCAACATCAACGGTGCCAGAATCCTTATTGGCTACCTCAATGAAGTGGTGGAATCTTGTCGCTTCTTAGCAGCCCCGTTTTCTGTGAACTACTTGAGTAGTCTGACTCGTAAAATATTGTAGAACGACCTTCGCGATGCTGTTTTCCCAGTTCCCTTTTCTAGAGCTCTGTACAACGATTGCCCAGGATTGGTCGTGTTAAAACGTGTGAAGCAAATGTTAGTGCCACCCGGGGTAAAACTCGTTTTTCTTGAAATTTTATTCTAGTACCCTACCGGCAAAGACATGGTTGGAAGATAAGGGTTGCTCGTGCCGTGGGGTGCCCATTGCCTCCTCTGCAAAAACCGGAGACGATTGAGCATGTCTTTTTGGAATGTTGGGATGGGGTCTTTCTGTGCGGACGTGCTTCAACGTACCCTAACAAAAGATTTACCGCTTGATCCACGCGGAATCAGGTCTCTGTCGGTAGAAAACAAGGATGGCTTCCCGATGGACTTGGTAATGCTGGTGTGTTTACACAGCATTTTGCGGACTCGGATGGCCGTGCGTCACACTGATCATGATGTACGCGAGGCAAGTGCATATTTCCGCGACAATGTTACCTCTTACGTCGCAGTCATAAAGGCCCAGCAGAGTGAGCCTTAGTGGGTTTCGCGCATCGAAGCGTTGTAGACCATGCGCCAATTGTAGTTCCACGATGCTGTCCAACGCAGGCTGGCCATTCAATCACTGTCTTAGCGATGAAGCATTAGAGAGTGTTGTTGTTTTGTCAACCTGTCATATGCAGGTAAGAAAGAGAAAAAAATATCGGCCAGCCGAGCTGAGCGTTGCTTCCGCTTCTCGGTCTCGTTCGCCCGCCTTGCACGCTTAGCAGCCGCATCCGCTGCCTGACGCTGCCTTCGCCGTTTTCGCTGTTCATAGGTTTACCACGCGCGCATTGGCTTCCGTTTGTGACGTCGCCCCCCACCCACCTTTGACTTTTCCTAATTTCCTCCTCTCTTCCCGACGCACATCCCTATGCTCTGTTTTGTTCCGTAGAAGGAAGGCGTCAGCTCTTTGCTGTCGTGTAGGGATTAGTGCTCACGCTTTAATTAG
This sequence comes from Ixodes ricinus, assembly GCA_037355805.1. Lineage (NCBI taxonomy): Eukaryota > Metazoa > Arthropoda > Arachnida > Ixodida > Ixodidae > Ixodes > Ixodes ricinus. The sequence goes on along the minus strand of JAZHYW010010208.1, from coordinate 110,921 downwards.
CTCTTTGGGCTAATGGGAAAATTGCGAGTATAATCTGCAAAATAGCAATATATAAAATAATGTTTGTAACTTGATGTCCCTACGGAGTTATTTGCAGCCTAAAATTATTATATGGCTGAAACCAGATTGTAACTTACTCGGCAAGTGATTAGCAAGAAGTATAATGCAGCTTTTCAACATTTTCAGGGATTCCTATGATTTCCAAGCCAATCATCTGCTCGTACTGGATTGGGCTATCATTCTACAAAAAGGCGACGCAGCCTGGCATATGCGACTATATTTTCATGGACAGCCTCTATGAAGAAAATCCCCATGTAACCATCCTTGACCTTCAAAACCGGGGCATTCAGTGGCTCCTGTCGGTCGCCAGTCATCATTCCAGAGATACAAAAATCAAGACGGAATTTGGTCTGTTTATGAACTACAAGTAAGTCCTATATTATTAATAATAATAAACAAATAATTATAATAAAATAAATAATAGTAATAAAAAAGAATAAGAGGAATAAGAATAAGAAATACTAATAATCAGTGTTTATTATAGTGTTCAGGAATAACCAATTGGGTTTGTGCTCACACACTTAAAAATTAGCGAAAACACACACGTACACACGAGTGCAGAATAAGAACGTAGTTCGCCAGTCTGAGAATAAAAATACTAACCAGTACGAAGAGCACTTAAATAAAAAAGGTGATCAAAAGATCAAAACAGACATATCAAAAGTTGTGTGAGCAAAAATCAAATATTAGGATATCGTAGAGACAAATATCAACGTTCAACTGAATGGCCCTTTTCTTGCAAGAGGAAGTTTCGAACAGCGTTTCCAAACTTGATCCCGCATGAGTTAAACATATCAATTGTATTGGAGCAGCGAATATAGTACTCAACCGATCTTTGGATGGAGTTTAAGTGGCAAAAATGTCGAGCAGTATAAAAAAAGATGATTAAAGCCGTCTAGACAGACGTGGAACACTAGGGTTCACTTCGGACGGAAGGCTTGGAAAGTTAATCAAGCCGTGCAAGGTCTTAAACAAAAACAACCGATCTGCCTTCACACGACGCTGCTGCAGGCTCAACAAGTTGACGAATTGCGAGTTATATCCACCGTTTAAACAAGAATCACCTGTCCCAAGGTAACGATATTTATAAATTAAAATATTTTTTGGTAGTCCCTCGACAGATAAATTGTTAGTTTTAGGAATGACATTCCAAACAACGGAGGCGTACATTAGCTGGGATATAACTAAAGAACTGTACGGCGTGAAAAAAGAGGACGTTTTTTTTAATTTCTTCGTTATAGAGACGCGGCACCTAACGTGCGCAAGGCCGATTGAATCACCTGGTAACCTGAGTGTCAAATCACAGAGTTAAATAAAAAATAAAAACTACACCAATGTCCCTCAGTTCACTTACACATGACAGCTGTTCGCCATGATAACTATATAAAAATATTTGTCGTGGGTCTTGAGTGAATATGTCATTACGTTTGTTTAAGAATGGTTCAAACGCAGGTCATAGTCTAAACGGCAATTTCGAAGGAATACGCGTCATTCCGTAGCGTAATGAAATCCTGTAAGGTCAATATTGTTTTTAAAGTTTTATATCAAGCGTACTGCAGAAATTAAGAGTTTGATATAACCTGAGAGGCATCCTTTACAAAAACATTGAAAAGGAGAGGACCCAAGACGGATTCCAGTGGCGCTCCAAAGCTTGCCTTGTACAAGCACGAGGTAGTATTGTTGACGCGGACGTAAGCTTGCCTTCTGGACAAACATCTTTTCACGAAATTTTATACCGAACCACATACTCGGTAAGAGGAAATTTTGTGTAAGAGGATGTTGTGGTTGTCTACACCGAAGGCCTTACTCAGGTAGAAATAAAAAAAAATCATGAAGCTGACCCCAAACTGCTTCAGATGCAGCACACGTAATTTTATACGAGATTGGTAGATGTCGCCCTGCCGGACATGAAGCCATGCTGATTAGAAATGTTTATTCTACGAAAATTGAAGGAGAGGAAATGATGAAATACAATTTCAAAGAGATTTTAAAAAGAAGAGGAAGAGAAAGCTGTCTGTAATTAAGAACTTCACCACTATTTCCAGATTTCAGGACAGGAACAGCCACGGGCACTTTCCAGTGGTCAGCGAATATTCCCGTCGTCAAGGAGTTATTAAAAATGGTGCGCAGTAGAGGGGTAAATAATTCATGATAACCCTTAAAAATTTCAGCGGGTATCCGGTCTTGAGCTGCAGACAATGAATTCTCATTTTCTAACACATAGCCTAACTCATTCCTCATCGACAACTACAGAACTTCATGGTTCACCAAAGCCATCCCAGTAAGGCAATATAGTTGAGGAGCAGTTAAACTATTACTGTAGACTGACGCAAAGTGATTCGCAGACAACTTAAAAATGCTCTTCGCACTGTCGCTATCTGCTTCAAGACGATTTCGAGCTGAATAGTCTTCCCCAAGCGGGATTAAACGTACCTCCAGATTTTCTTGCGATTTTTAACAAGATCTGATTCTACCAAGTCACAGTACGCATGGCGATCACAGTTTAATATTTATTTTATTACATCGCTTTCTGCCAATTTTAAATTCAACTTCCCACTTTGGAATACCACTTTCCTTAGACCTCCTGTGCAAAACATCTTTCCGTTTTAAAGGCTTCCTGAGTTTATGAGAGAATTAGTTGGAAAAGCGAGATTTATTAGATGTTTTGAAAAGGATATCTATGTTCATGTCCTCCTCAACAACTTTTGTGAGGAGATATACTTGGTCGTTGACATCAGACGACTCCAAGGTAGAAGCCTAGTCAACACCCGACAGATTGTGTCACATTCTAATGTAATCCCCTCCTTAATACTTTTATTATGAGATGTGTCTGGGGAAGAATCATTAGAGGGACTCAGGACCATAGGATCAAAAACAGAAAGAACTACATCGAGAGCATGGTGATATCTATCCTCAGGAATCATATAAATTTTACTTGGAGCCACACGTACACCGTCCGTATTTGAAAAGTATAAATCTAAAGCATTACCTTGGTCGTTTAGATTGCTATTGTGCTAAGTTTAAAAAAAGAAGTAAAGTTGATGAGACAGCTCCACTTTCGTTTACAAAAATCCCAAGTAGCGCACTTCCTTGGCTCAGGCTAGGGCCAGACTGGCGCGAGCTAGAGCCAACCTGGCTCACGCCTAGCACAAGCTTGTGCCAAACTAGCCTAAGTATGAGCCGGGGATGTATGCTGCTTGGGAAAGTTGTCAGTAAGAACATTGAGCTGCGTAAGTTAATATCTGGAGCGTTAAAATTTCCCAAGCTTAAGATATTGCTTCTTTGTGAGTCATTCATTGTATTTTCATTGTCAGCGAGACATCTTTGAAAACCATCTGGTGTAGTCTGAGGAGGAAGGTAAACAAACTATTAAAGTACGTTCTTTCATAGAACACTCAATTTCCACCCACAGAGACAAGGAAAATAAGTGTTGGGCTTGTAGGCTTCATCAGACGAGTGAAGAAGTTTTTGACGAAGTGCGCCTCTGAAATATTTAAATAGACAATTCATCGGCCACAAACCAGGGCCAGCGAGTTTTTTATAAATCTTCTGCACCTGCAGAGACGTGAGATGAGGCGTATGTATTGTAGCGAGTCTTCAGTTGGTGGGACTTTAGGTTTTCCACATTGAGTGAACAGAGGTGCTCAACGATGCCAGTAGAGGCGAGGATAGACCCAGTTTGTTCACAAAAAAAATGTTTTCTGGCGGGCAGATCAAGGCTCAGCTTGCATGCCACAGACGTGGGGACTTGCGCAGGGATTCAAGCCTTCGGGCTGGTCGGGTTTGGCTGAAGAGGACGTGCATCATCTCCGACGCCACGCTCACCAGCGCAGCTAATCAAGAATCAGTTTTATTTGATGTCCAGGAAAGGCCATTCGGCCTTTTGTTGGAACACCCATAAATAAAAAAATTAAATAACTCACTAGATTCAATGCAACATAATGATTAAAACCAAATTACAATACAACCAAAACTCAAAACACCCTTCTAGAAGAACGGAACGTGCAAAATGAAAAGGCGTCAGACGAACAGACACGAACGGAGAGAAGTGAACACACACTGACATTAAGCACAAAACAAAGAACGTTAACAATCATGCAGATCAAAGTAATCAGGCTTTCTTATAGGCAATTATAAAGCAAAATGAGTTTTTTGTAAAGCTTTTTTATATGCACTAAAATGTGTTCAGGTCTGACCTGACCATAATACGTTTTCGGCATATGAAAGAGAGGGTCATGATTGTCTGAAGGGCATGGCACATAAAAAGGCATCGGCACACGTGTCGCCATATGTGGGCTTGGTAGAGATATGTGCCTGAGCAGACTTGGACAGTCAATTATACAGTGAACTTTCTTAAACAAGAACAAAGAGTCTGCGTTTTCCCGGCGTTGATTTTGAGATAGATAAGTGTAGGTCACTCATTACAAAGCTATTGTGCACTAAAGGCAGTGAACCACGAAAGAATGAATTTTTATAGAGTAGCCGCAAAGTTTGAGGTTCCTATCCTCCTCCGGCGCCCGACAAACTTAAAGATTATGCCCAAAAATCAACGAGTAGCAGCATACACATGACCGATGTAAAATCAACCACGCAAGGAAGTTCGTGGATTGTCACAGCGGCATCATCTACGAAATACCGTTGTCATGTAGGAAGGTGTATCTGGGACAATCTGGAAGGTGCATCAATGTGAGACTCAGGGAACATGCACTTTCTCTAAACTCAACATCAGCGAGCCATCTTGCTTTGCATGTGAGAAATTGCGGGTGCACACCAAGGTTTTCTGAGACTAAGGTGCTTAAACATTTTAAAGAAAAAAATACTAGAGAGGTGTACGAGGCATGCAAGATCGCGAACAAGGGCCTTGCCTGCATATGTACGCCTTCGATTGCTCTGACGGCGAAAGAGCTTCAATTTTGAAGTTTTAGTCCCTAAATTTTTGTTTTCTTCCTTTTCTTTCTCCTCAATTTTCAATTCAGTTGAATCCAACACCCTTTGGGTCACCGTAGACATCGTGTTTCTTCCTTTTTCTGGCAGTAACCGTTGGGTCACCGTCAACTTTGTAGATCACATCTGAATATTTTTACATAGATATATTCACTTGGGTTACTTAAAATGCAATTTGTCATTCCGTTGAAATGGCCCTTAGAAAGAGGTTAATAATTTTAATAATTGTACCGCACTTGACACCTTTCTTCTCTTTCACTACCTCATTATTAAAAACTCAGTTGTGAGTCAGCGGTCTTTCCTGTTGTCGCTTCCTTACATAAATTATTTGCACTGTTTAAGTCAAGATGTTTATGCAGCTCGCCCAGCAACTCATTTTGGTTTTATAGATTAGCAGAAAGTTATTTTGAACTCTCTCTAGTTTGAAAGAGTTGCTCCTCAGGATGACGTTTCATACAACGAAAGCATATTCTATATGATATCGTGACAATGCAGAGTACAGGACAAGTAACGTGTTGGAATTCTAAAACACTCTTGGCAATCTGCAGGTCATTCCCAGTGAATGATGTGCGGATAAAGTTACCTGAGACAAGTGAGCGTCGAATAGGAGGGATGAGTCGAATAATACTCAAAAATATCGTACCTCACTAACGCGACATAGAACATCTGAATGAATCCTCTTTGGGAAACATGTACTGTGAGTCTTCTGTGTTTAATTCATTACTGTTGTGTTTCCAATGTTTAAGAGCCGACCATTTGTGAAGCAGCAATTATCGAATGCACACACATCTTTTGAAGCATCTCGCAATCTCTATCACTCTGAATCTCTCGAAACATTTTAGTATCCTCCGCATATTCTAAAACTACAGAATGAGGCACAACCAAAGACACGCATTCACTAAAACAAACAAAAAAGAAGTGGTCCCAGCACTGACCCATTAGGAACTCCGGAAGTGACCTCAAATGTTAGTGACTATTAACATTTCACGCGAACAAGACACCCTTTACCCGAAAGGTAATCTCCCAGCCAATTGTACAGTATATCGGGACAGTTTGGACAATAGAATGGAGTGGTTCACTGCATCGAAATTGTTGCTAAGATCAGATTGCTGAACAGCTGTCTCTCCTTTATGGAAAACTGCTTTAGACGCTACAATCATAACAGAAACCAAGTTTGTAGTGGTTGATCGTCCTGATATGAAACCATGTTGGTTTGGCAACATTATAGTTTTTCAAAGCAAAATATATATTTTATAAACTATCATTTCGGACAGCTTAGAAAAAGTGCATAGTAAAAAAGTGATCCGTTATTTGAGACGTCTTCTGTACTACATTATTCATACAGATGAATCGGAACGGACACTTTTTACATTTTGGGAAGTACCGAACACAAGAGTTGTAACATGTTTGGGAGTACGGGGGTAAACAATTTCTGATAGGCCTTAAACAGAGCACCAGGAATCCCAATATGGCCAGTGGACAATGTTCGACTCACCTTCTTGATGCACTCGTCAATGATATCTTCATCAATGGCGAGTAGTGAAAAGTCTCCACTCATCTCAAATAAAGGGAAACGTGAATTTTCTAAAGTCCCAACACAATATACCTACTTGAAAAAGGAGCGAAATGATTGCAGACATTGGACGTGGTGTTGCCTTAATCGTCCACGAGAATAATGTCTTTTAGGACCGTTTTCTTGAACGACTGCATATCTGTAGCCATAGTTTCCCTTCGATTTTGTTTCAGATTGGATTCAAGAAACTCAACGTATTTGGTATGGTCAGCCGTGAACTGCTTTTCGCACAATAGCCGTCAGAGTTGAAATTCCGTATCCAATTTTTCCAATACTGTCTTCTTAATAATAATAAACTTGTATTGAGGACAAATTTAATATTAAATAATACAAATAATAATATTAATAATAATAATAATAATGTTGATTCGTCAAGGGCGCATCACAGTGTACGAGTAACGGGTCCGTCTAAGCCTACAAGGGCTTGGGGGACTTGACCCAAATATTGGTTAAAGACATCTTTCATCATTGAGACACAGGAGATGGATATATCAGGTTTTAGGTGGCATGGAAAGAGATTACCTTCATGTTTCAAGGAGGCCGTCTTGACGCTACAATGTCAACTTTCCTCAATATTCTAACCCCATTCAACGCCCCCCCCCCGACACACACGCGCACCCATCACACTGCGCACAGATAGCAATAAACACAATGGCAGAAAAACTCATAAACAGACACAGGACCTGTCCTAGTAATATAGTCTGTTCAGGACCTTTTTCAACTTACTTCTTGTTTGAACATGATAAACAGAGTCGGATAAGTTGCTAAACAAAAGTGGAATGTAATACCGTCGGACACATTCTCCAAATCTTGTGCGACACCTAGGTATCTCAAAGCGGGGAACATTTCTTAATGCTCGGGATGTAGTATGTGGAACTTTGTATACATTAGACCAGAAGTATCGAAGGATTACCGTGAGTTGGAATAGCGCATAAAACGAAGGCATTTCGAGAGACTGAAATAAATTATCACATGAAGCAAAAGTAGAGTTGTAAGCCAAGCTCTTCAAGATCCCCCTGAGGACACTATCCACCCTAGAACGCCACAGACGAGAACAGTTTGCAAAGAGTGTTAAACCATACCTAAGCACACTATACACTAGAGAATAAACAATCACTTTTTTAACAGAAAATGACATAAACACTTTTGTGCTATAGAGCAAGCATGAGATACCTCTTAGGCGTTTAGTGATATAAGACAGGTGTGTTGTCCAAGATAAATCCGAGTCGAAGAAAACCCTAGATATTTAACTGAACTGACATATTCCACAGGCACACAGCAACAGGCAACACAGTTTGAAGAATGAAGCAAAATAGGGACTTGTAGTTTAATCACCTTTAGTGGGTTATGAAAGCATACTAGCTTAGTTTTAGACACGTTAACTTTAATCATGTTTAAATCAAACCAGTCCATGACCTTGAGTACATCCCTCTGCAGCATACGTACCGCCTCTTCAGCACATAGATGACGAGAGAACAGGACAGTATCATCCGCGTATTGCAGTATACGACAACCAGAGACAACTCGACCAATATCGTTCACATGGATATTAAATAACAATGGAGATAAGATGGAGCCTTGCGGAACTCCAGCAGTCAAATTAACCTTGGAGCTTCTTACATCGTTGAGCGATACAATTTGCGTGCGGTCTGAGAGAAAGCGTTTTAGAAGCGTATAGAAAGCACCTCTAAAGCCTATAGAATACAGCTTTTGGAGGAGTATATTATGACTTACAGTGTTAAAAGCGTTGGCGACATCCAGAAAAAGGGCACAAAGTACTGAGTTGTTTTCGAAAGACGCGTGAAGATGATCCGAAAAAGTCCTCCAGAAGAGGCTGCGTACCTCGGCCGGCGATAAACCCGTATTGGTTGGATGACAGGATGTCAAACCTGTCCAGAAAGCTAGTCATTGTGCGGAAGATGTGTTTCTCCAAAATTTGCACGATGCTAGACAAAATAGAGATTGGTCTGTAACTACTCATCTCGCCTGGTGGACCGCCTTTAAATAGTGGCACAACCAGGGCGGTTTTTAGGTGTGAGTTGATCTCTCCATTTTCGATCATTCCATTTATTAGATAAAGAAGTACGTCCTTCAGAGCATTGAAATTCCTGCAGAGATCGGATACGCTGATTCCGTCGATTCCCGGCGACTTGCCCACTTTGAAACTAAGCAAAATAGAGCTCAATTCGGAGGCGTCCAGGAAAGGTAAAAACGCCGAAGACACATTTGAACTTGTCGTCACAGAATAACCTCCATCGCCACTAACCGCAGCACATGACGCGGCAAAGAAATTATTAAACTTGTCTGCGAGCAAGGGCGAAAGAGAGCCGAAATTGTTTTTTACTCTATTAGTTATGCTTCTTGGCTCGCCTCCTCGAAAGTAATTAATTAGAGACCACGTCTTCGCGGCATCGAAACGGGCCTGGTAGAACATATTCTTGAAGTATTTGCGTTTTGAGGAACGAATAAGTGCATTGACCCTATTCCGAGCGCATCTGAACTCGGCTCTAAGTGCGTCGCTGTTGGGAGACCGCCTGCACCGTAACCATAATGCTTCCTTCAGCTTAATAGCGGCTAAGATATCATCACTGAGCCATGGTTGGCCTGTTTTGCGCTTTTTCAATTTTATAACTATTTTACTAGAGTCTTTAAAGAAGTCGAGTATTTCAACAAATTTGAGATAAGCGTCGGAACAATTCGTTGTACAAATGAAGGAGACCCAGTCGTAAGAGCTTATCAGCCCGTCCAGCTTTTTACGGTCAATAACCCTGACACTCTTAGGCACTACGTCGCGCGGTTTCGACCGGTTGCTAAAGACTAGCTGACAGCCCACAAAAAAGTGGTCAGCGAGCTTTTGAGAGATTACCGAAGCCTTGATTGAACACGAAGACTGTGATCTAATGTTTATGTGATCAATGCAGGTTGATGTTAGAGTGCTGCCCATAAACTCCTCCCTTGTGGGAGCCTGAATTGTGTTGTCAATTCCAAACTCTGCCAATAAATTTAGATAGTCGCATACTAGGGATTTGGACGGCCTCAGCGTATCGATATTGAAATCCCCCACAAGGCAAACGGACCCACCGACAGGAAGCGTATGAAGGTGCTCCCTCAGTTCTGCCAAGAAACGAGTAGGGTTCGAAGAGGGTGGTCTGTATATTGCCAGGAGGTATATTGAAATATTCCCATTGTAGATTGAGAGGGCCAAAGACTCTGCTTCCTGAAAGACGACCGAGACCCTGGAAGCGTCCCACGATTGCCTGATAAACACTGCAATGCCACCGCCTCTGATACCATCTCTGGTAATAAAAAAACCCTCGTAACCTCTCAGCTGAAACTGTGGCAAACTTTGTTCAGGTGTGTTAATTTCAGTTAGAACAAAGGCATCCACATACTCCCTGACTGCCTCAAACGTAACTAAAAACTGGTCCCAGTACTTGCGCAGGCTCCTTATGTTTGAGTGTAGCATGGCGAATGAATCAGTAGGAGCTGGACTGAGCTCCGACCCAAAAGAGTTAAAATCCGAACTTTCAAAAAAGTGAACAGACATGGTTCTGGAAATTACAAAATGGTTCTATATCATTTTCTCCAGATCGTTTGGCTGAGCGATTCTCACTACCGGTGAGCCTTCTTCGCGTTTGGCGAAGATTCTGCCGTTCTTAAGCCACACGAATCGGAAGTTCCTCTCTTTCGCTCGCGTTCTTGCCTTCCAGAATAGCTCACTGTTCGTCCGTGTTAAATTTTCGTTGAAGAAAAGCGGAGGCACGGATCGCTCCGCAATAAGCGATCTCAGTCTGCCTTTAGCCGACATCCAAGCATCCCTAACGCGTACGGAGGCAAACCTGATCAGCACAGGCGGTGCCCTGTTGCCCCTGGTAGGCAGACGGTGCACAGCGACCACGGACGACGATTTTTATTAATAATAATAATATTAATATTAGTAATAATAATAATAATAATAATAATAATAATAATAATAATAATAATAATAATAATAATATAATAATAATAATAATTATAATAATAATAATAATAATAATATTAATAATAATAATAATAATAATGATAATAATAATAATAATAATAATAATAATAATTATAATGATTAATTTATATATTATAAACTTGTATTCAGGACACATTCCATTAAATATTAATAATAATCAAAATATTAAATTTTGTCTATACACTATGAATGCAATAATTACGCAAGGCCGGTTCGTCAAAGCCAGCAAGGGCTTTTGTGACAGGACCAAAGTGGCACTGGTGAAAGAATACTCTCCAAAAATTGAAAAAAAGGCAGAGCAGGACTTGAGCCAAAATCACGTCTGTTGTCACGATAAGAAAAAAAAAACAATCACGAAAACAAAAAGTCATACTAAAGTCACACGAAAGCCACATGAATGTCACTTGAAAGTCACAGGAAAGTCACACACTCAAGCCTGCAGAATTTTTTCATACATGCATGTTGTATTAAAAAATAACATGCGTAACAGCTTTGAAAGTTCAAGGAACCTTCGAAAGTAATAATAAAATGGCTGAGAGAAAAAGAAATGTGTTATTAACCTACAAAGAAACTACGCCCCCTCCGCCCCCTCCCCCACGTTTCCCGTTTTCCGCACAAGACAAAAATGTATTTATGTATCTTCGTCATTCCAATAGTCATGGCGTACAGCTTTTCTAAGCTACATTTTGGATGGGATATGCGAAAAACGTGCTGGTAAAAATGTAAATTTATGCGTAACAAAAAATGCAGGAATGATTTTACCATACCGAGTGCAGCACCTGGGAACGGAGGTATTGTGAAATTTTCCGGAACTGCCACCTGGAGAACACATTTTAATTTATTATTCCAGTTGTGATTGAGTACCACTCTCTCCAAGAACGAAGGTCGAAAACCGGGCATTAGAGAGCATTTGAAAAAAAAATCTAAATTGGAGGACCTAAGATTATAGAATACATTGTTTTTAGAATTCCCATCAATGAGCTGTTCACCTTCGTTTGCCATAAGCTAAACCATTGGCTAGAAATAGATATATCATAGCTTAAGTTGGTGTAAGCTTGAGAATAGGCAACACGCTTGCGGACCACAAGGAGGCATAAAAGTTCTTACATGATAATGCAAGCAGAAAACACTCCTTCGCTATGAATGAATTTTTGTGAGATCAGAGTTCTATGATACATCTGAATCTTAGAGTATTCTAAGGTATTTTACGGTGTCTGAATAAGGAATTTTATCTCAGTAGCACATATTACATTCTGGTGCGAGTAATAAAAAAGGAAAAAAATTAATAAACAACTTTAGAGGTTTGTGGAAATAGACGAGTTTCGTTTTAGAAATGTTTTTAGTGAATTAGATAACGAATAAACCGTTCAAGTAGTTGATTTGAAGAATGTTCGATCATCTATTTTGATGTTGCATAGGAAAGGTGACGCGTCAGGTACAGAGAGTCATTAGCGTATTGGCACAGAATACAGTCGGAAATTATAGTACGCATATCATTGACAGAGGTATTGAACAATAATGGTCGAAAGTACAGGTTCCTGTGGGGCAACAAGGTTTTAGATATACTTTAGAGCAATGCCCGCCGTTCACCGAAACCATTTGTGAGCTCACAGATATGAAACTTTTTATGGCGACAACAACAAAAGGACCTCAGCTGAAAACTTGTTGAGAAAAAATGAATTGCTAACGGTATCAAATGCTTTTGATACGTCAAAAACGCAGGCACAAGTACATAAGCTGTTTTCAATAGCATAATTTATGTCGTCAGAAAGAGCGTTCAGGAGAAGTTCTGTGCATCGGCCGGCAATGATGCATTACTGACTTGGAGACATTAAGTTGTGTTTGTCTATAAAGGAAGTCATGATGATAAATATTATTTTCTCAAATATTTATCTAGAAATGGCAAAATGTACAGGGTTATTCACATATGCAACCATATTCGATTATACTGTTAAACAAGAGAAAAAGTGTGTCGCAAAACATAATTGAAATTTCTGCGAAGATCAGTCAGCCTTATGCCTCCGAATCCTAGAGATATACTTGACTTCAAGCTAAAATGATAGTTTGCAGATCATCAGCTGTCATTTGTGAAAGAAAAGCTAAAGCAGAGTTTCAGTAGACAAAGAACGGGATGAAAGTATTTTTCCGGTGTGTACAAGAAAATGTGGATAATCATTAAAAAAATTAGCAGTTATGAGGAAGTTATGCCCAAATACATCTTGAAGACATTTTTTGTATGCCCAGGAGACAACTCGCCGTTCGTTAATTAATGACGCAGTTTAAGTGGAGCTATTCATAGATTACGAGAATTGTCCCTACAAGAAGATTAATTTAGCCGAGCGAATAAGCGCAGTAACTTTGTTGCGGATAGTTAGAAATTCTTTCTGCAGAATTTGATCATGCTGTGAACGATGGTAACGCTTCCAAGCTACATCTTTATGTTTTATGGTAGAGAGTATGGCACTGGTTATCCAACATATGTTTGGATTTCTTTGTCAAAATTCTTACAAATTTTAATGCATAATAAAATTGCCAATTCAACTGAGCAAACGAAATATACATTTCTAAATGGCTTACAGGTCACTGAAAGTTAACTCCGTGGTAACCGTAAACATATTCATAAAATGTCTTACTCTAAACAATTTCAATTCGACGGATATTTATAATTTTGTCAGTTGAATCCTGTTTTAAAATTCGATCTGACACGCTTAGAAATAATGTTTGCTAATTTGTGTTTTATAATTGCCGATTTAATTGCCGACGATGATGTCCTCAAGCTAATATCATATATTGATAACCTTCACAACTCTGCCACCTAGAATTGTTTCTCTGGTTGGTGTGAGAGCGCAGGGTTCAACTCCGTAGTCAGCCAATAAGGTAAGATACAGACAAACTACTAATTTGGAGGGTTTAAGAAGATCAATGATCATGTCTCATTGCCATTCAGAGGGTTGCATTACCCGGCAAGGACTGAATAGAGTTGCGCAGCTGTGAGAAAACCTGAAACACATTCAAAAGTGGTCTATAAAAAGTGAGCAAGTAGAGGTCATAAGCATAATTAATGATAAGTCACAGCGATTCACACAAGAAAAATAAAATTGTTATTTCTGAGTTAAACGCAGTGACTTTTAAGAAAATTGCGATACTACCTTGAAGTAAAGTAAGCGAGACGGACCCGTCGATGGCATGGTAGCAACCCGTTTATTTTCGAGCTGCGCCCTTCAATATAACAAGGTCAGATAAGAAAACAAGGATAACGCTCCCAAGCTCCCAAGCCGATACAGACAAACACGTCGTGTTGCCTCTTGGTCCTTCGTCATCGTGATGGCTGCGCTTCATCGTCACTTCCCAACATTACTTTTCTTTATAAAAAAGGCGAGCCGATGGGCGTCAAACCCGACTGGATCTTTTTGCAGATCCGGCTGCCAGTGTACTTCTGTGGTCGGAGATAACGCCTGGTTGCTGCTCTGGAGATGCTTGTAGCGCGGCATCTTCCGTCGTTACGTCGTCCGGAGGGGCTTGTGGGGAGTCGTCATCACGAAGGCTAACTAGGTCTGCATGCCGATGTCGCTCTCCCTCGGGCGAGCTGACGTGCACCAACCGATGGCCGATGCTTTCATTCACAGTGTCGGGCAGGCACTTGTCTCCAGGGATATGGTTTTTGACCCGCACCGTCTGTCCACGATGGAATGGGTTAGCAGTCACGATGGGAGTTGTCAACGAAGGCAATTGCAAAAGGGTGTCGACACGCGATCGAATGGCATAACGGAGGAAATGTCGTGAAGGGGTTTGCCCGTCTTTTCCTGGTGTTCTCCGATAACTGGGCAAGAATCGGGCCAACCGGGTTTGTATGCCACCCTTCTTATTCTTTAACCCTTCTTTCCTGTTCTATCGGCACGCTCGGCTAAGCCGTTTGCTGTGGTGAATATGGAGCAGTGCTTAAATGTTGAATATTATTTGAGTGAGCAAAAGTCTTTAAATTCGACACTCACGAACTGGGGACCATTATTCGAAACAATGGTCCGCGGTAGGCCTAACCGGGCAAAGATTGTTCGCAGCGCCGAAATAGTGGATTCCACTGTGGTTGTCTTTAACGGCGCTACCTCGATCCACTTGCTGTGCGAGTCCACAACTATTAGCAACATGAAGCCATCGACCGGCCCTGCAAAGTTCATGTGCACTCGGGCCCATCTTTCTTTGGTTTCTGGTCATTGTACTGGGACTTGAGATGGCGGAATCGAAGCTACTTAAGCGTATGCGGGACACCTTCGCGCTACTTGTTTTAGATCCTTATCCTCCTGTGGGTGCCATAACAAAGTTCTCGCGAGGGCTTTCATTCCGGACGCGACCCTATGAGCGTCATGCAGTAATTTCAACATTGTCTCCAGTGTGGTCTCCGGAATGACCACCCGCTGCCCCCAATATACCAACCCGTGGGCCATTGTCAGCTCCTCCTTCCGAGTGTTGTACGGTCGCAGTTGCCGGTCGACATTGTGCTGATCATTTGGCTAGCCCTTCAGGATCCATCTTTTCTCCTGGTGTAGAACGGAGTCTGCCGTCGTCTGGCGCTGGAGTTCCGTGGTAGGAATGAATTCGTCATCCAACGCCTCCATGACTAGCACATATTCTTGCAAGTCTGCAAACGACACTTCTCCGAATCCCGTTTGCGGCAATCTACTAAGGGCATCGGCATTTTGGTTCAATTCCCCTTTACAGTATTCTATTTGCTATAAGTATGCACTTAGGAGTAACGCCCAGCGCTGAACTCTTGCGGCAGCCGTAAGGGCGACAGCTCGATTGTGATGAAAGATACCCACCAGTGGTTTGTGATCAGTCACCAGTGTAAATGAACGACCCCATAGGTAATCTCGAAACTTGGTGACCCCGAATACTAGCTCCAAGCCTTCCCTTTCTAAGTGCGCGCAATTCTGCTCTGCCTTCGACAAGGTGCGTGAGTGGAACCCCATGGGTTGATAATGCTTCCCAACTTTTACGTATTGCGCTGCACCTATGCCACGCAGAGATGCGTTGCATTCTAACCGTAGGGGCTTCGTCGGGTAAAAGTGTGCTAATATCCGAGACTGTTTCAAATTCAGCTTGCTCTGGTGGAAAGCCTCTTCTGTGTTTTTGACCAGAACCATTTCTGACCTTTCTTCAGCAATTGGTACAGAGAGCCAGGAGAGTCGCCGTGTTGGGCAAGAATTTGCTGTAGTAAGTTGTTAACCCCAAGTAAGATCGAAGCTCGGACACGTCCGTCGGACGTGGCGCCTTTGTGAATGCATCTAAAGTTGTCTTTCGTATGAAGGCCGCTTGCATCAATTCTATGGCCGAGATAGTTCACTTTGTGTTGACGGAATTTGCACTTGCGTTTGTTCAGTTGGACACCGTTTTCTCGCAGCCGCTGCAGCACCGCTTGTATTGTCGACTGGCCTTCCTTTTCTGCAACCAGGATGTCGTCGATGTACACCTGTACCTCCTCCAAATCCTTCAGCACGAACTCAATTCTCTTCTGGAAGATAGCCGGCGCTGATGCGATAACGAAGCGCAGCCTGTTGTAGGAAAAGAGACCTTTGTGCGTGTTGATAACGAATAACTGACGAGACTGTATGTCTAAATCGACCTGGTTGTACACGTTGCTTAGGTCAAGTGTGCTAAACACTTCTCTCCCGCTGAGTGACGCGAAGATATCTTCAAAAAGGGGCAATGGGTATTGCTCAGTGTGGCATGCCACGCATATTGTCATTTTAAATTCCCCATATATTCGGATGGTTCCGTCTTTCTTTACGACTGGCACAACCGGACTTCCCCACTCTTCGTGCGTCACCGGCGACAATACTCCCTCCGCCACTGGGCGATCAAGCGTTTCCCCTACCTTTTTCGCAAAGTGTAAGGAGGGGATCTTTCTTTTATAAACTTGGGCGTAGCGTCTCGGCGTAACTGCAGTTTCACTGGCGGTCCCTTCAGCGAACCCAGGACTTGCTCGAACAGGTCCGCGTATTCCGTCAAATTTTCCTGCAGGTTCGAATCCGTCGCCGAACTTGGTGCATGTACTGCCCCCTCTGATGACGTCTGTCCGCTGGCGAGATGAAGCAGAGAGGCCCCACATGCATTCATGTCCCGGATTAAGCCTCGCCCACAAAACGATAATCCTGTGCAGAACCAAAACAACCAGTTTGCTGTCCACAGTCTTGTCGTGATAGGTGACTCGCAAGTTCTGCTCACCTCGCACAGGAAGGCTGCCCAGGAAACACGTCAGCCGAACTCTCATTTTCTTGAGCGTCGGCCACGCCTCCTTGAATCTCTCGTAAACATCCTTAGACACGACGATAACCAGTGAGCCGGAGTCCACTTGCATGACGAGGGGTACGTTACCCCAGAAAAATTTTCCGTGTATGGGTTCCACGAACCCAACGTTGTCGCCATCCGTGAAATGGCATTCGCAGCGTCAGCACGTGTCCTTCGTCGTCCTCGGAAGAGCTTGAGAGTTCCAGTGCGTTGGAAGCCTTTTCGTACTGCTCACTCCCGCCCACTTTTTCCCGGCTTGTGCGTTTTCCCGGGTGAACCGCCGCGCCAAATGACCGTAGTTCCCGGAGCAGAAGCATTGGGCAGAGCTGTTCTTATAAGAATCAGCAGCACGTAATCGTGCGCCACAACTTTGACAACCATCTGTAGAACTTGAGTCCTTGCGCTTGTAACGAGCCTTGTCATAGGTCTTTTGGGTGTTTGGTCGTTTACCCTGATCTGTGCCTGGGGTGACGGCGTTGATTTCGGTCTCTGCCGACCGTTGTAGTTTCATAGCCACGACGTTATCGGCGGCGGCTTTGGCTGCCAGGGTGGTGTTCAGTGCTTTCTTTAGAGTCACTTCACGTCAAGCCAAGAGCAGTTTACGAACGTCTTCACGCCTCACTCCACAAACTAACCTGTCGCGAAGCATCCGGTCGACCATTGTGCCGAGACTACACTTCTCCGCTTGTCGTCGTAACTCCACGAGATATTCCTGCACTGTATCATCTTGCTTCTGGTGTCTGTTGAAGAATCTGAAACCCTTCGCGATTTCATTGGGCGCGTTGGCGAAAAGAGACTCTAAGCGCCTTGACCGCTTCTTTATATGGCAGCTTATTTACGCTTTCCGGCGCACAAGTCGCTTGCAGTACCTCGATTGTTATTGTGCTTAGCGCAGAGACCAGCAACGCTAGCTTAGTCTTTGGGTCAGTCACCGCGTTCTCCTCGAAGAATGCTTCAATTCGGATGAGATTGGACGGCCACTTATCTGTCCTGTCGTTGAAGGAAAAAACGAGGTAGGCAATCTTGTCCGTAGGGTGATGCCTGTCTTTACGCGTATTCCATGGTGACGGAGCGCCTCCCGCTTCTGTGTCCGTATTCGTCGCCACTGAAGTAAAGTAAGCGAGACTGACCTGCCGACGGCATGGTAGCAACCCGTTTAGTTCCGAGCCGCGCCCATAAATATAGCAAAGGTCAGATAAGACAACAAAATTAACACCCCCAAGCAGATATGAACAAACGCGTGGTGTGGCCACTTGGTCCTTCGTCACGGCGATGGTTAAGCTGCATCATCACTTCCCAACGCACCTCTGCGCTTTTTTGCTGCGAGTATAAAACGCCATTGAATACATGCATCGAAAACATGTAAACCTCGACATTGTGAATATTAATTTCTATGACAAAGACGCATCATTGATCGGAAACACGTAATCTACTGCTAGTCTCAACTACTCCCAGTGGTTACTCAAACTTCTGATATTAACACTAAATAAAGTGAAGGAAGTACCCGAACTTGACTGAAAGCTTTTTCAGCACGATTGTAGGTCCATAAATTATAAAAAGGGGCCATGAAGTCTACATAATTTTCTCCAAAGAAGCAACGTGAGTGATTCGGAGTATACAATAGCCCGCTTTTGTTTAGAAATATTATGACGCACGACGACCCTTGCGAGCTACAATCCTTTTTTTTTGCCCTCTGGTTCTCGCCATCGAGAAGAGCTTTATGCTGTCGTTCGTAAGATGGTCGTTCAAAAAAACGTTTAGGTTGTAAATCTCCTCTTGTGAGAAAACCCAAGCGGCAAGGACACGCCATCTAGCGCTCTTTTAGAGGAACTGAAGAGAAACGGACCAGAACAGGCAGCTTGACATCACGCCTTGCGGTAAGGCGATGCAAAGACTAAACATGTGATGGGTTGAAGTCCTCTGTTTGTAGTTTCCCTACCTAAGCCCTCGAGGATGCCTACACGAATTTCTCGAGTAGCAAAGGGTATTCCGTGAATTTCTATGTTACATTGGCGACTGGATTGATTCCAGTCGTTCTGGACGTATTTCGGATGCTGGATCTCAAGTGCTTGGTGGAATATGATTGACCGCAAGGTAGTTGGTTATGTTTGTTGCGCCTTGATGATCTTGTCTTAACCTTTTTCTGGAGCTATAAGGGAATCGTACCGAGACGACAAGAAGTTCAGGTACTCTTGCATCCGGGCTATTGTGTCGCGCGTTGTATCGACCGCCTCCTTCATCGACAATAAGGCATCCACTTTAAGGTGCAGTTCGTGAAGTGTGTTGGTGTTCTTCCAAGAAGCAAGAAGATTGACTATCTGGTTCACCGTTTCTAGCACCGCCAAAAATGAGTTGTGTTCTGCTTGAGAAGAGGGAGGTCGTTGCGTACTTTCGACTTCCCTGGACCTCCACTGCATGCGAGCCATCGGCACTTCTCAAGCTTGGCAGTGCTCATGCCTTTAAAGTTGTCGTCAGCGATGCCAGAGCACGTCTTTCCTTAATGATACAGGCGAGAACACTCAACACATTTTATTCTCCTGCCTTCCAATGACACAACTTCAGAGCACAGGCCGCATATTTTGGGATAGGCCATGATATTAAGATGAATACGGCAAAGAAGATTCACAAGAGGGTAGACAATGCAGATAGATATAAAAAAATGCTCAGTAAGTGAAGGGTTCCTGGCTCATCGATGAGAGCAAATGCACTAAATGAGCAGGTGATACTCGTCGCCGACACCGTGAACTTGGTTATTCGTTAGGGTAGGAGTATTGGGATTCCGAGATGGTGGTTGAGACTTGCCAAGTGCGATGAGGGTGACCCACTGCTGCTGCAAAGTCTTGCGTGAGATGTTGAGCGGTTGGTACTAGCGTGGCGGCTGAACTACCTAGATATAATCCCTTACCTCGAGGTCATCGGAGAAACTGATAAGACGAAGATATGAGGAGCAAATTTGTAGTAGGAAAACTGCGACCAACTGATGTCGCGTAATCGTCTTAGAGACTAAAAATAATAATTATTATTACTATTGACGCAGCAGGCATCAGTGCATTGGTGACAGGTTCGTCTAAGCCGATATAGGCTTGTACGACTGAACCGGGCAAGTCGCACAGGCGAAAAAAAGAACAATATTACTTTACACATAAAAAAATTTCAAGAACAACCCCCAAAACAAAATAAATCAGGACAACAGACCTTAAAACCAAAAACACAAAATAATAAAAAATTAAAACAATTTGCAAGGACCACCATTATGCAGTTTAACTTTGAAAAAACATTTGAACGAAGCCATTTTTTTACATTGCCCTGCCAGTAATACTTTATATATCCCCAGGAAGAGCATTAAAGACCTCTGAAACATAAGAACGGCGCTGTCTTTTCTCATATCTAGTCACACATATCTCTAGATCGCGCGGAGAAACAGGAAGAAAGAGTGGAGGTTTATGGAGCGTTTTAAAACTGTCATTTCAAAAATGTCGGAGCATTACTGGTTTGTTAAGAAACTGAAACAATGAAGGCATCTGCATGTCACTAAACAAATTTTCACTGGATGAGAAAAGTTGAAATATATGCAACACTACTCAAGAATGACGAAAATAATCCCTGGAGAAGGGGAACAATAGGGACAAAGGACAAACACAAATCTCCAAACAAAACTAGGTGGCTGGTGCGCGACCGAAAAAATCCGCCAGTGAGCACCTTTGCATTTAATTGCATTATACTACTCCTTAAGATTCATGTTAGAATACTATCAATTTTAACCTGACTGGAAGCTGCGCAGAAGGCATGAATCGTATCTCCGTATCTCAAAACGCTGTAATCAAATGCATGGACAATAATACTTTTAACAGGGAATGGTACAGACAATTTCATATTGTACATCATGGAAGCTACTTTTCTTAAGAACCACAAATAGGTGAGCCACATGTTTATTCCAAGACATATCAAATTGAAAAATGATGTCCCATATATCTATTTAATGCTACCCAGTGCACTGGCGTACTAAAACAGGGTTTACAAGCAGAAGTGTGCAGGCAAAAGGAACATTAAAAAACCCGGTTTTCAAAGATTTATAAAACAGACAAGCTTGGTTTCTAGGGGTTGATCTTTATAGAACTTGAACTACACCAATCCATTCGGTGGACAACATTTAATTGCAAAATGTTTACAGCTTCGGAAAAGTCTACTTGACGTAAAACAAGTAAAGTATCACCTGGATATTGAAATATTCTGCATCTATGAATAACAGATGCCAAGTCAATAACATAAATGTTAAACAGCAAAGGAGACAACACCGATCCCCGAGGAACACCAGCTTGTAAAAACTGCGACGTACTTTTTACTTCGTTTTTAGGGACGACCTGTGCTCTTCTGTCCAACAGATTTGGTAACAATAAATGAAAAGGGCCACGGAAACCGAATTTTCATAGCTTTTTTAGTAAATGCTAGTGGATTACCGAGTCAAAAGCTTTACTAACATCTAAGAATAGCGCACAAAATAACATGTTACCTTCAAAGGCCAAATATATCTCATCATCCACTTCCAGTGACAAAGCCGCACTGATTGCTGAATAACAGAGCACTTCTCAATAAAACATTCTTAATGTGAAAAATGCGTTTCTCACAAATTTGTTCATGCACGGGTAGAATCAAGATTGGACAGTAATTTTCTAGATTTTTAGATTAGCCACCTTTAAAGATGGGCCTTACAACGTCGGTTTTCATCTGCCCAGGAATCGTTATATTAATAATAAGAGTAATTCATAATATTTCATAATTGATAATTTATTTGTGAGGGAGGAGCATTTCCACGGGTCAACACAGAATCGTCAAAGGCTCGAAGGGCTTGTATAACTAAACTGACGCTGCAAAGATATCAAAATAAATAACAGAAAAAAATAAAATGGAAAAAAAAATTTCGTGCACCTAACCGGAATTAGCAATAGTTCCAGTTGAAGCTTAGTCTTTCTAATTACAAAAAGTATTAAATTTAATTTAAAAAAAAAAAGCTGGACAATCAGGTCATGTTGCTTGAAAAAAACTTCACAGAAACGTTCCTTGAATGTTTGCACGATGCAGGTTACGCCCAGGTGAAAATTGAGTTCCTCAGTGTATGAGCAAAGTCACAAAATAGGTCGTAAAAACAAAACAAAAATTATAAAGCAGAATTTGGCACAAGCACCATTGAGTTACTCTCTACACCGGTTATAACGAAGTCAATCGGAATCGGAAATCCCTTCGCTCTATCCGCTATATCGTTCAAACCAACTTTCTAAGACATAGGTGTCCAATTTTAAAACTATGTTTCACAACTGTCTTGGCGAAACGTTACAGCGAAACCCGAAAATATTTTGAAGATATGCTAAGGTCTCAAAAAAGCATTGTCACAGGCATTCCATGAATTAACGATTTTAGACGGCTAGTAGATAAGGGCAGTGCTAAAGCGATGCCTTGCAACAGTTATTTTGAGCGTGTATTTACATTTCCTATAGCGGGTCCGCTCCCTTCATTTTCCTTTACTTTAGAAGAGAGTAAGCCTGATATTGAAATAAGCCAGATGCGATTCATAAACTAGTAATTAATCTTAAAGACAACAAAGCTACCGGGCTGGATTGAATATATTGTCGCGTCCTTAAGGAATGCTCTGGTATCTTGTCATGCCTTTCGTCTGTTTTATTTGAAAGCTCACTGTCCTCTGGCTGTCTGCCCAGCGAATGGAAACGAGCACATGTTGTTCCAGCACACAAAAACGGACCGAAAAACAGAGTAGACAACTATAGGCTTATTTCTCTACTCTGTGTGTGCTGAAAAATACTAGAAGACATAATATACAGAAACCTCGTCAAGCATCTTGGTATAAACAACTTCTTCAATTCTAATCAGTATAGATTCAGAGGTGGTTTTTCCTGCGACACTCTGCCAAGTTGAATTTTACGAAAACATAGCTTTTTTTTTTATGACGGAGCGCAGATGGATTGAGTATCTTTTTTTATATTTCCAAAAAGCATTTGACATGGTCCCCCATAATTATTACTGCAAAAAAAGTATCTTATCCTTCCTGATTGTCTTTTTAACTGGATTAGAGACTATTTATTGAATAGAAAACAGGCAGTTCTGGTCAATGGGGAAACATCAACTTACCTACATGTAACGTCGGGTTTCTTCCAGGGGTCAGTGCTGGGGCCTCTTCCGTCCTTAATATTCATAAATTATATTTCTGTTGCAATTGGAACCAGCATTTAGCTCTACGCAGATGACTGTGTTATATACAGTAGTATTACGACTGGATCAGTCTGCCTTGATTTGCAAGAGCACATTGATAGAATTTCACGGTGGTGCCAAAAGTCGGGAATGAATCTTAGTGTTCATAAATTCTTCCAGATGACGTTCATTGGAAGCGCCAGTCAGTGTCTTTTCGGTACTTGATCGGCGGTGTCAAACTGAAGAAGGAAAAATTAGTAAAGTATCTAGGTGTTTAATTTACTCATAATCTGTCATGAAGCGCCAACGTCGACTTCGTCACGGCCGAACGGCCACCACAGTGTTAAAATTTTTAAACAAAATTTTAGGGACTGTTTTCAAACTGCGAAAGCAACTCTGTTCAAGACTAACGTTAGCCCGATACTAAAGTACGCCAGTGCTCTTCATGACCCACAAGAGAGGTATTGGGGGAAAATAGAGCAAGTACATAGCAGGGCTGCGACATTTGTCAAAAGAAACTACAATTATAAAGAAAGTGCTACCGCTCTTAAAAGAGAATTAGAGTGGGAGCCTCTTTTCTCCAGAAGAAGACGTCTTCGCTTGAAGTCCCTTCATGCAATTTACCATGATCGAACCGGGATTATGTAAGCAAAGTTTATTCAACCACCCAACTTCGTATCTAGGAGATTTGACCACTCACAAAAAATAAGAGTGTCGACAGTGCGAACCAACGTTCGGCAATATTCATTTATTCCAAACGCTATTAGAGAATGGAATGACCTACCAAATGACATCGTTTCTATCTTGCAAAATTCAGTTTTTTTAACAGACTCACGTGACAGCTGGGCAGACTGACATGACTAGGAAAAAGTTTTGATACTTGCGATTCTAATTTGAGGGATTACTGGGCGTGATACTGCTGTATGTTTAGTTGTTTCTACTTTGATTTTTTTTTTTTACTTTTTGATTGTAGTTGATAACATTTTTTTACTGATGTGTTACACGGGAAGCGACAGTTATTTGCTTTTTGCTGTTTGCGCATATTTTCCTGAGCTGATTATTTTATCTGGCATGTACCTGGAATGCGAGCAACCGATGTGAATTTTATTATATTCCGGGCTTGCCTTTATTTAAGTGTGTTATCCTGCGTGCTTGCGTTTCCTTGTTGTTTTTTTTGGTACATATGCACGAATGTATTTCTACCTTCATGACTATGCCCCCCCCCCCCCCTCTTCCAATAATGCCTTCGGGCGCTGCGGGGTAACCCGAAATATATAAATAAATATATATTACGAAAAATAACTATTAATTAAGAAAAGAATAAAAAAAGCACAAGTCAGAAAGTTAATACAAACATCGCCCTATTTTCTTGTTTGTGGCTTTTCAAAAGTTTTCGAGGTTGTCGTATATACAAGAACTGTTTTTTTTTTTTTATTTCTGCAAGCAAATAACCTTGTTGCAGCGTAGTTTTATAAGTAGTAGGTCAGTCGACACTAATTTGTGTACATATTTGGACTTTTCTCGCCAGTTATGAATAATAGAGGAAAAGTCGATTCAATATATTTTTACATGTCTAAAGCGTTCGACAAAATGAGACAAATTACTCTTGCGCGAACTGTCTTCTTATGGAGTGTGACTTGAATTATGCGAATCGTTTGACACCTATCTCTCATTGAGCTCCAAAAGTGTTCGGGTTGGTGACTGTTTCTGTGCAATTTTTTTTCGACGACCGGAGTTCTCCGGGGATCAATACTGGGCCCTCTTCTTGTTTTTAATCTTCATAAATGATATATGTGTCCTGAGTAAACAGTTCTGAACTACTTCTATTTGCTGATGACCTTAAGTTGTTCTAAAGCATTAATAGTCTTAAAGAGTGCGATGTCCTCCAAGTGGACGTTGTATGCGTTCTTTAGTAGTGTAAAAATATTCCATTGCTGGTGAACCCCAAAAAACAAAACAAAAAGTGATTTTATTTTTCGTCGGCGTTCTTTTCTTGAAACTACTCATTTTCTCGAGAGATCGCCAATACAGTGTGTACCATTTTAAATGACTTGGTGTGTGGGTTGACAGCGCTTTATCTTTTAAAGATAACGTGTATTTGGTCGTGGGCAGTGCTTTTAGAGTGTCAGGGAAATTTCTTGTCTCACGCGTAAATTTAAAAACCTTCATTCGTTTATTCACTTTTTTAATTCTTTAGGGAGTTCACGACTCGAATTTGCTTTTGTCGTTTGGAAATCGATTTTTAAGACAGGCTATGAGCATAGGAAATGTTCTGAAAAGAGTTATCTGGATTGTTTATGATATATACCTTGAGCGACGCAATATTTAATATGGGTATGAATTTATAATGAAAATGTTTTGACATTCACTACTTCCTAAAAGGAGGACTGTTTTAGATTTAATATTTCTGCGGAAGGTTGCAAATGGCACAGTTGATTTGGGTAACTCTTTGCGAAAGTGAACTTTCATATTCCATTCCAAGTAACCAGACACTTTCTTTGTTTTGTTGTTGGCTCGCCATGTAATATCTGAACTCCCTCACGGATTCCATCATTATAAAATAACTTCAGCTCCAACCTACTTTGACATATCTGCATTATTTCTATGTACCTTCACGATTTGAATGATATTATTCTAGCCCCTTAGCTTTATGTTCGTGTTAGATGTTTTACGATTTCTAGTAAGCGTGTTTAGAGCGTATATATGTGTTGCTGATGTTGTTGGTTTGTGTATGGGCGCCAATGAGAAGACCAATGTGGTTGTTTTTGGGACCCGAAAATTACGATTAATATTTTTTTTATTAAACTCGCTCATAATAGTCTTCTAAAAATAAAGCGCATAGACAACTGAAAGAAATACCATCAGGCCACAAACCTCTCACCTCAATATCTAAATCCTCAAGATCACTAGAGATAAACACGTGTTGCTGATATTGCTCTTTCATATTGGAGAAAAGGCCTAAAGGGAAACAAAAATCAAAAAGTAAGCAGGGGGCATTATCTGAGGATCATTCAAGATTAGGGACAAGAAGTGTTATGAATCGCGATGGAGAAAGAATAATAATAACAATAATATTAATCAATCAATGTTTATTATAGTACCCTGAAACAACCTTGAGTTCTTGGTGCTGGCACACTGGATGGAAATGAATACATAAAACACACAAATACAGAAGGGCAATGCACTATATAATAACTCTATATAATCATACGCGACATACACTGAGCTGAATGATAACAAAATACACATTCTAGGTCTTGTCTACAATGATGAGAAATCGCAGGAACGTAAAAACAAGTTTGAGAGGCGCTCAAAACGAACAAGTTACGAAGAAGGAGCCCAGGTATAGACCCAACAAAGTCTGTGCTCTCTGAAATCAATATTAAAGTAATAATACTAATACTAATATTAAAAATCAAGAATCAAGAATAATTTTATTAGGCGTCCCTGAACAACCATGCGGTCTTAGTACTGGCACACCAAAACTTACACACTACAATAAAAAAGAACATTAAAGATGAAAAAACCTTAAAACATTGAGTAAAATACATGATACGTATCACGCTTGCTGACAAAATATAGGATTTACAACGCTAGCAAAGCACGGAACACAGGGTCAAAACGCAGGATAGAAGCCTGCCACACAAAACGAATATACCTTATCAAAATGACTTATAATAAAATCACAATCTAAACAGGTTTAGCGATAGTCATACAAGACTCTGTGAGATGTTAGAAACTCACTCACGTAAAAAGTATCAAGATGACTTGCAATACCATTATATGTCCTACATTTACAAAACATGGGTTCAAGAATATTTAACATCCGATGAGAGTAATAAAACGTTGTCAAACGGGTCGCGGTTTGAGGAACCTTTGAACATATATGTTAGAGCTGTTCTCAATAGTTGGCCATGCCATGGAGGACATTGAAAAGGAAAATGAGATCTGCCTTTTTACGACGGTAATATAAGCTGTTCAAATGTAGGACGATTAATAGACGGTTACTTTGTGATAGAGATGTTTCATCGTGGAGATATCGATATCGATAAGTAGATAAAGAATGGCTTTGCACGCGTTCTACCCTTGAGTGTAGTTCTACAACTACCATTCCTTACGGGAGATGCGTGTTAGAGTTGAGACCTTGTAAAAGAGCGGTACAGGTTTACAACCATTGCGGGGTTTCTAAATACTATAGTCGTTCGACAGACAACACCCAGCGAGCGCAAGGCGCATGTACTTATATGGAGCTACATGGCTATAAAATCTTAAGGAGGAGTCAGAAGCACTTCCAAGTCCCGCACTTCAGTAGCACGGCACAATACGAAATTCTATGTTAGCCCCACTTCTAATTAGATGAATATATGCTGTAACGACTCTTAATATTTTTTAATGTGTTCGATATGTTTTTCTCAAGAGATGTGTTCAAAAATATTCGCCTACACACATTACTTTTAACTTGGTACTTGATTGCTGAGGATTTCTTATGATTACTCCTTAAAACGGGTGTTCATTCAAGATGACTTTTTAATGTTTTTAAACACATTATCTGATTTTTTTTTAAATTAACATCAAAGTTTTTTTTTATGAAATCTAGTTTTTGTTGTGTGTATTATTCTCAAAGTAACGACACGGTTTTTATTTTAATTGTTTGTGTTATTTTTAGCGCAGTATTAAGGATTTAGGACTTAAACTTTTATTACCCAAATATTTTTATATAAATATTAAACTGGAGTCTATCTAATTATGATCCCTGTGGTATCCCTTGGTTGATCTGCATTGGGCTGCTCATTTCATTTTTACCTTTATGTTTGTGAGCTCTTGAAAATATAGTAAAATATTTTAAAAATTTAGATCTAAAATTTATAGTTTCAATTTTTAACATATTTGAATGCTCTACTGACAAATGCATTTGATAAATCTAAAGAAATACTAACGCAATCTTGCTTATCAATTAGTGTTTTGATGAGGACATCATTAAAATCTGCGAGAAAAATAGCTGCGCTTTTTTCTATTTGAATCCGTATAATTATTTACTTATAACATCATATTTTTAGCAAAAATAGTTCAATGATTTTGACTACACATGTTTTCATAACATGATAGCTATGACTGGCAGAATCGTAATTTGTTTATAATTATTCACATATTTTTTTTTGCTCCCACGTTTCAAAAAGGGCGAAATTTTGAGCTTTTTAACTGTGATAAAATCTTTCCAGTTTCAAATATACTTTTTAGGATGGGAAGCAGAACATGATATACTTTTTTCAAAGTGTACGGCAATGTCTCCGAGATGAATTATTTATGTACCAAGAGGCTCTCTTGCTGACATTGAACTCATTCTTTCTTTGCAGATATAGCTCTTTTACGTTTGAAGATAAGTTTAGTTTATTGTTCGGAAACGAAATTTAACAATTGTTTCGGATATTTGGACACCATGTTATTTCGAAGCTCCTCAGATACCTTTACAAAACCTCTATTCAACGTTTCCTAAAATATGGCGATATCTCATTTTTTGCCGAGTTTTGTTTAGTGTCTTATCAGTAATTATTTTTTTTTACTTTTCTCCTAGCTGATTTACCAAGTTCCAGGTTTGTTTCGGATGTGTAGTATGTCTTAATAAATCTTTTAGCACAATATATTTGCACTGCTAGGCTGATCTTCGCATTGACTTTGGTCCTTATTGATTGAAATATGTCTCTCAGAAATGTATTGCCAGGAGTATGCCAAAATCTGGTCCCCAATTTCCCTTCAATGTTGAATAATTCACAAACGTTTTATTAATCCACAGATTATTAGATAGCTTTTGATTTTTTTCTGGTGCGTTTTTATTACTTGTAAATGTTCTTCAATACGTTTATTAGACTCTCTTATATTAGTATGTGATCTAGACTTCAAAAAAGCATCCAGGCATGTTGTGAAAATTTGCCTACTGTCGTTTTTAACCTAATATTTTACTTTGTTCGTTTTGCCTTTGTTTTTAAAATTCCATATTTTCTTTGAACACAGTTATAATGGTAAAACAATCATCAACCATTTTTTAGCTACTCCAATGCACGTGCATACACCTTTCATCCTGACCAGTATTGTCAATACAGTATTTAGTTATTTTGTTTCCAACAGATTCTTCCCTAGTGACGTCGGTGATCAGATTTTCAAACCAGTAACTAGCTATTAAGTAAAGATAGTCGTTTACACAGCAGTTTAAAACATTTATAACGTCTATATTGAACTCTCAAACACTAACTGATACTTTACTTGTATTTAGTTGATTTAATAGCTATCAAAACTTTTCACAAAAGTAGTTTGTCCTTTAGTCAGAGGGATCTACTGACCGCGGTAAACTTAGAACATGTGTTAAATTGGTTCACTTCTATTAACACCACCTCGGCCTCAACAGAGACTAGTCCCAACCTGAAAAAAACAGTTATAATGAATCAGTGCAAATATACCTCCGCCACTTACCCTTCGTAAAAGTTAACAGTGGAAGCCGTTCAGTTTGACGGTACTGGATGCCTTATCCTCTACGTTTACTTCGGTACACAATATTGCCACGCGCGTCGGCGAGCAAGCGCGTGCGTGGCCGAGTGGTTACCGCGCTCGACTTTCGTGCGGAGGCCCAGGGTTCGATTCCTGGTGGCTCCGCGAATTTTGTTTATACTCTCAGTTTATTATTCTGGTGAATTCGAGAACATTATTGTTTATTCTAGGCCCGAAAGTTCTACGCGTCGAACCTTCCACGCTGATTACTCCAGAAGCCCACGCGTGTACATGAGGGGCTTCACGTGGAGAGCCAAATTGAGTTTCGCCTCAGCGTTCGATCTTGCTGCATCGCCGCCTTCGACGCCCGCGACACTCTGTTGTTCTCTATTTTTCCCTTTTATTTTTGGGCACAAGTTCGCCCCATTAAACGTTTAGTTTATTCCGTTATTCGCAGCCTCATCACTTGTCCTTCGTGACATTTTGGTGGAGGTGCGGTGTACCGCATGTCCGTGAAGCGCACCCTCCAAGTTCCCGCAGTACAAGCCCGAACCCAAGCTCCGGAGGACCCGACGAAGACCAGATCGAGGCCCGGTTCAGTCGTCGCACCCAAGGCCTACCCCCGGAATTCGGACTTCTGCCACCCAGGACCAGGCAGCCAACGACGCCGACAATGGACGACCAGCAGTCGCAGACCCCGGCCGTTTCTAACATCATTTACCTGCCCGTCACACCACGAACTCCGACGCCCTTCCACGGTGAAGCTCACGAAGACGTAGAAGACTGGCTGCATCATTATGAACGTGTAGCCCGCCACAGCGGATGGACGGATGAGCACCGCCTCCAGAACCTCTACTTCGCACTGGAAGGCACCGCGAGGCACTGGTTTGAAAACCACGAAGCCTCCTTTACCTCGTGGGAGCCATGCGCCGCCGAACTGAAGCGGACGTTCATCAACTACCACCGTCGGCAGCGAGCGGAGGACCTTCTTCGAACAAGGGTGCAGGGCCCCACCGAAAGCGTAACCAGCTTTGTCGAAGATGTCCTGCGTCTAAGTGCCCGGGCCGATCCGGAAGCCACCGAGGAGAAGAAACTTCGCGCTCTCATGCGTGGGGTGAAGGGTGAACTTTTCGGAGGACTGGTACGCAACACCCCGACGACTGTCAATGGTTTAGTTGCCGAAGCCACCAATATCGAGCGCGCCCTGACAGCCCGAGAAAGCCACTACCACCGAATCGCCGTCGCGCCTGGTGCTTTATCTGCCGCTGCTTCCCTTCTCGACCTGAACACCAGTGGTGTCGACAGCTTTCGGGAGATCGTCCGTGAAGTCGTCCGGGAAGAACTCCGCAAGATACTCCCCACTGCGGATCGGCCGACCTCACTGTCGCTCGCTGAGGTCGTGCGAGAAGAAGTTCACCGGGCCTCCCAACCTGAGGTTCCGATCAACATGACGACCCCAGAGGAACCGACTTTGAGCTACGCCGCCATGGCCCGACGACCGCCGCAAGCCAACTACCACGCCACTGCGCCACCCCGACGAGACCCTCCGATGCCGCAGTATCCTCGAGGACAGGAGAGACAAGTCCAGGACGTCCACCCGGAGCGACCCTCGCCGAGGAAGACCGACGTGTGGCGAACGGCCGACCGACGCCCGTTGTGCTATCACTGCGGTGAAGCCGGCCACATTTACCGTCGATGCCCCTACCGACAACTGGGGCTGCGCGGGTTCCACCCGAACGACCCGCGCCCACGGTATGACGAACGGCCTCGCGACATCGAGGAGTACCTACGACGTTCGCCATCTTCTACGCCGCCTCTCCGCCGTGAGTCCCGCTCACCGTCGCCCAGACGTTCAGCGTCTCCAGCGCCACGACCCCGCCGAGAGAGCCTGTCTCCCCTGCGTCGCCGGGAAAACTAAGTGCGGCAACGCTTGGAGGTGGCGTTGCCGAAGACGACCGAAGCAAAGAGCCTCCAAGAACGACGGAGCGCTCCCACTCTTCCGACGCTACGCATCGCAATGACGCCCCTGCAACGGTGTCCAACAACCTAAACGTCGTCATCGACGGCCACGACGCATCAGCACTCGTGGACACCGGAGCAGACTACTCAGTCTTGAGTGGGAGGCTCTCTCGCCGCCTACGAAAAGTGACAACGCCGTGCGCAACGGCGGTTCGTATCTGGGGCCCCAGATACGAACCGCCGTTGGGCACCTCATCACACCAGTCGGGAGATGCACTGCCCGCGTCGAGATCCACGGTGAGACCTACCCTGTGAAGTTCGTCGTTCTGCAAGACTGTGCGAGGGACGTTATCCTCGGAATGGACTTTCTCTGCGAGTATGGCACCGTCATCGACCTCGGAGTAAACCGGTTGGCGCTACGAAAACCTGTTTCACCACAGGAGGAACCCCAAGCTACTTCATTCGCGGTCCGAGTCCTCGCAAGCCACGTGAACTTACCGCCGCGGTCGAGTGTTTTCGTGCCCGTCGGGGTCACCGAAGCTTTCTGCGGTGAAGTTCTGCTCGAGGGAAGCCTCCAGTTGCTTCTAGGAAGAGGTATCGGCGTCGCAAGAGGAGTGGCTGAACTCCAGGATGGGCGCACCATGGTCCTCGTAACGAACTTCCGACAAGAAACGCAACACCTCACGAAAGGTGCCGCTGTGGGCCACGTCGAGGAACTTCGAAACTCCGCCGCAATCGCCGTGATCGCTGACGAATCATCGCCACCTCAGCAAGACATTGCGCCGCCAGCACAGGCTCGACATCGACCCGAAGCTTCCAGGCCCGAAACGACGACAGCTGATTGACCTCCTCGCCGAATACAGCGACTGCTTCGCAAAGTCGTCGAAGGTACACCAAACCGCCGTTGCGAAGAATCGCATCATTACCGAGGACGACGCGCTCCCTGCACACCGATCGCCGTACAGAGTCTCCGTAAAAGAAAGGGAGGTCATTCAAGAGCAAGTGCAAGAAATGCTGAACGACGACATCATCCAGCCTTCAAGCAGTCCGTGGGCCTCTCCAGTCGTGCTTGTCAAGAATAAAGACGGAACGCTTAGGTTCTGCGTAGACTACCGACAGCTAAAAGCTGTAACCAAGAAAGACGTATATCCACTCCCCCGCATCGATGACACACTAGACCGGCTGCGCCACTCCGGTACTTTTCATCGATGGATCTGAAGAGCGGTTACTGGCAGATCGAAGTCGACGAACGGGACCGAGAGAAGACAGCTTTCGTCACGCCGGATGGACTGTACGAGTTCAAGGTGATGCCTTTCGGACTATGCACGGCGCCAGCAACTTTCTAGCGTGTCATGGACACCGTACTGGCAGGACTGAAGTGGCAGAGCTGTCTTGTCTACCTTGACGACGTCGTTGTGTTTTCAAGTGACTTCGACGAGCACTTGCGGTGACTTCGAGCTGTACTCCAAGCCATACAGACCGCACGACTCACCCTTAAGCCGTCCAAGTGCCAGTTCGCCTATGACGAACTGAAGTTCCTTGGCCACGTGGTTAGTAATGACGGCGTCCGCCCAGACCCCGAGAAGACTCGCGCCGTTGCGGCATTTCCAGCGCCTTCAGACAAGAAGGCCGTGCGAAGATTCCTAGGACTTTGTGCCTACTATCGACGCTTCGTTCGGGATTTCGCAAGAATTTCCGCACCGCTCACAAAACTTACGAAGGACGCCGAGAAGTATGAATGGGCCGAGGAGCAACAGCACGCATTTGACGAGCTGAAGCAACGACTCCAGACTCCTCCTGTTCTTGGACACTTCGATCAAGATGCGGAAACCGAGATTCATACGGACGCAAGTAACGAAGGCCTTGGCGCGGTACTGGTTCAAGTGCAAGAAGGCACCGAGCGAGTCATCGCCTACGCCAGTTGGACACTGTCCAGGGCGGAGAGAAATTACTCCACGACTGAAAAAGAATGTCTGGCGGTCGTCTGGGCCATCACGAAGTTTCGCCCGTACTTATACCGGAGCCCTTTCCGCGTTGTCACGGACCACCACTCGCTCTGCTGGCTTGCGAACCTAAAGTACCCTTCAGGACGTCTCGCTCGATGGAGCCTACGACTGCAGGAGTTCAACATGACTGTGGTCTACAAGTCAGGCCGCAAGCCCAGCGACGCCGATTGCCTGTCCAGAGCCCCTGTCGAGACATCCTCCGGTAGCAGCGACGACGATGACGACGAGTGCTTCCTAGGCGCGGTGAACACCGACGACATGGCGCGACTTCAAATAAGCGATCCTGAGTTGCGCGCCCTAATCGAGCACCTCGAAGGACGAGGGGGTACTACCCCCGTGTCTTCTTGAGGGCCCTGCCGACCTTCGTCCTCCGACAAGGTGTAGCTTTACAAGGAGAACTTCGGAGACAACAGCTCGCCATGGCTGCTGGTAGTCTCTGCCGACCTTAGAGAGGAGATATTCCAAGCCTGTCATGACGACCCGACGGCTGGGCACCTTGGCTACAGCAGGACGCTCGCCAGGATTCGAGAAAAGTATTACTGGCCGAGGCTACCGAGACCGTTCACCTCTACATTCGATCATGCCACGAGTGTCAACGACGAAAAAAACCGCCGACGAAGCCGTCAGGACTTCTGCATCCGATTGCTCCCCCGTCCAGACCGTTCCAGCAGATCGGAATGGATTTACCAGCCCTGTTCCACCGTCAACGTCGGGAAACCGCTGGATAATCGTCGCCACAGATTATCTTACACGGTACGCCGAGACGAAAGCCCTTCCATCAGGTACGGCTGTGGAAGTCGCCAAGTTTTTCATCGAGTCCATTGTCCTCCGGCACGGCGCCCCCGAAGTCCTAATTACCGACCGTAGATCATCGTTCATGGCCCAGCTGACGCAAGAGATCCTTCGTCTCAGTGGCACCGGCCACCGTCAAACCACTGCGTACCATCCGCAGACAAATGGACTAACAGAACGGCTGAACAAAACCATTGCCGACATATGTCAATGTATGTCGACGTAGAGCATAAGACTTGGGACGAGGTGTTACCCTACGTCACATTTGCTTACAACACGGCGCTGCAGGAGACAACAGGAGTAACACCGTTTCAGCTGGTGCATGGCAGAAAAGTGGCGACCATGCTCGACGCAATGCTACCCACGAGCCAGCTGACGATGGGATACCCGACGCCCAGGTGGTTGCTCAACGAGCCGAAGAAGTCCGCCAGCTCGCCCGACTCCGAATTCAAGACCAACAACGTGTCGACGCTGCCCGGTACAACCTTCGCCGGATCGACGTTCGCTTCAAGCCCGGAAACCGTGTGTGGGTTTGGACCCCAATACGACGACGCGGTCTAAGCGAGAAACTCCTCAAGCGCTACTTCGGACCCTACAAAGTGCTTCGCCGACTTGGCGATCTGAACTACGAGGTGATGCCCGACGGAACACGGACTTCATCACGCCGCCCTCCACGACCGGAAGTCGTTCACGTCGTGCGCCTCAAGCCGTACTACGCGCGATAAGATTGTGAACTGTGATCTCGTGCAACGCTTGATAGGATTGTGTTTTGCCAGCTCCCGTATTTTCTCATTCTTTTGTTTGTCTTGCTCTGTTCTGTTGCCTTTCACGTGGCATCGGGACGATGCCTTTTAAGGGTGGGAGTAATGCCACGCGCGTCGGCGAGCAAGCGCGTGCGTGGCCGAGTGGTTACCGCGCTTGACTTTCGTGCGGAGGCCCAGGGTTTGATTCCAAGGGGCTCCGCGAATTTTGTTTATACTTTCAGTTTATTATTTTGGTGAATTCGAGAACATTATTGTTTATTCCAGGCCCGAAAGTTCTACGCGTCGAACCTTCCACGCCGATTACTCCAGAAGCCCACGCGTGTACATAAGGGGCTTCACGTGGCGAGCCAAAGTGAGTTTCGCCTCACCGTTCGATCTTGCTGCATCGCCGCCTTCGACGCCCGCGACACTCTGTTGTTCTCTATTTTTCCCTTTTATTTTTGGGCACAAGTTCGCCCCATTAAACGTTTAGTTTATTCCGTTATTCGCAGCCTCATCACTTTTCCTTCGTGACAATATCAGGACCAGTAGAAAAAGCCGACCAAGAGACTTATTTTGAGCTCGTCCTAGTTTCTCTTCAATATCCTAATGTTGATGTATATCAGTCCTAATATGAGTTTTCCATTGCAAAGTAATTGTGATGAAGCTCGCATCTGCTATTTAAATAAATTATCTTGTTTAGGGTCCCTTCGTTTGGAACCCTCATCACAGTTCTTTGTACACTTTTAATAGCGAAAAAAATCTCTTTTGCACCCAGACAAACTTGTTAATTTTAATTTGCTCGTTTTTTCGTACTCCAGAACACTGTTTCCAGCAACTTCTTTGAGTTTTAAATAATGTACGTGACCTCACGTCTCGCAGCCACCCTTTTTCATCCACATGCCTCTAGCGTTATATTCAATAACCTAAAACAATTTTTTTAGAGAGCGCAATCTGTATGCTGTTTCTATGGTCTGGTTATCCGGGTTCGAAGGTTAGGTTTGCCCAGCTGTACTTTTTACTAGCTCGTTCAGGTTTTCACTTCTTATTGGTTTCACGCTATGAATCTTGACGTGTGTCGTCTAGAGTACTCTTCGGCATTATCCACTGCCATTTTAAGACAACATTTCTGTATCTCTTTAGAGAATATGAGCCTCAAGGTGATTTGTTTTCTTCTTGAGCTCATCCCTTGCTTTGTTCTGGTTCTCCGTTTTTTCAAAAGATCACCGTACTTTGACCAAAGATCGTAGAGAGCTGTCTCAATCCCATCGAATTTTGCTCGCAATCTCATCCAATTTGAACATTGTTTTATTGTACTTTTATGCTTTCACGGGCATCTTTTTTTTTCTTTGATAGATTCTGTTAAGGACACTGGTGAGATTTATGTTCATTTCAATCTTTTAGCGGACCAAAAGCTGTGATTCCTGCCCCGAGGGTCCTGCGACTAAAGGTAACACTTTCCTGCCTCAACAGTGTTCTCACTCGGACAAACCGACTGTCTCCCTTTGTAAATTACGCTCGTAGTATATTCCTATTCATCAATCTCTTTACTTTGCATCTGCGTAAGGCATCTTTTTTCTTACACAACGGCGTTTTACGTTGTGGTACCGGTGTTCTTACTCACTGAACTTAAGTGAAGTACATTTTTGTGTTACTTTCGTCCGCCAGGAAGCCACTTTTTCTCGGTTTGTATTTTTGAATGGCTTACGCGTTTTAGTGGAATGCTTACTCCAAAAATTACAAAAGAAAGTATAATTTACTCTTACTTGGAATGACAAAGATGTTTTCACTTTATGCGCTGAGCATTTTGCTGGACCGCAGCAGGTTGTTGTCTCCTCCTCCTTTTTTGTAGATGTGTTGATGGTCACGTCACCTTCCAATAGCACACGCTTGCTCAATGCCGCCGTTGGTCCTGAAGAGCCCTAGCGCTCCAAGACAACTGCGATGACGTTACAGTGCGACGGGACCACTTTTATTCTTGTTCCCGGGGCGCAATCAAGAAAGGCAAACACTTTTTTCACTTTATGCGCTTAGCGTTCCATGGACTGCCACCGGTAGTTGTCTGCTTGTTCTTTTTGCAGATTTGGAAATAATCACGTTACCCTCTAATCGCCGATGCTTCCTCAATTCGCGGTTGGTCCTGAAAGGCCATAGTGTGCCAGGGATGCTGCGATGATGTTGCTGTGCGACCAGACCAGTCTTCTTTTTGTTGCCAGGTCACAATCTAGAAAGGCAAAGACGCTTGCGCGTTTATGTGCTTAGTGCTCCGCTGGACTGCAACCGGCTGTATTGTGCTCCTTTTGTTTGTAGATTTCTAGATGATCATGAGTCCTTCCAATCGTGCATCTTATCGTCGCGGCGTTGGTTGTGAAGAGCCGTAGCGTGCCCAGGCAATACCACCTAAAGCATAGGGCCTGCGCGTTTCCTCCTCAAAATGTCATCAAAAGTAGATCCCCTCTGCGCCCCCATGGTAGCCCGGATGAGCAACATCGTCTGCTACATCGTCTGCGAGATCGTCTGCTCCATAGCCGGCTTCAGTGGTTTGTGTAGCAGGCCATAAAACAGATGCTCACGCCGAGTGTCTTTTAATATAGAATACGATGAAGTTAGACGTTCATGTAGAGCGCCAAATGCACGAGTGAAAATGCCTTACTTATGTGCGAAGGGCTGCAAAGCCCTTCGCTGGATGCTGGACGCTGGCACTGTAGGCTATTTTTGAGGGCGCTGTTTATATTCCGTTCACTATTAGGTAGCGAATGGAGCCAACGCCACAAATACGAGAGCTCGAGGTCACTGCTGTGAAGCGTCCATCAGCAGAACGAGCGCGCACTAGAAATGCAGATCTCAAATCGGGAGCGCGTGCTAGCTCGCGCTCATAGCCGAGGGAGTGTTCGCATGCGACATTGCAAATGAACTGGAAGCTCTTTATCAGCTCGCGCTCAGCAGACGCGCGCACAGCTGTGGCCGCCAGTGAAAGAGATGTTGTAGTGACGCAGACCCTACTCTCGTCGAGCTTGAGCCTGTTTGCCTTTCGGGGCCTGTCGGGGATCTACAAACGAAATGTCATGCGCATGCCTTGACTTCTAGGCAGTATCGGGCCAGGCCACTGCGATTATGTTGCTTTGCGACAAACCAGCGACAAACCACTTTTCTTCTTCATGTTGGCGCGAAATCTAGAGAGCCAATGACATGTTTTGCTTTATGGTCTTATAATTCCGATGTACTGCTATATGTAATTCGTTTCCAGTTTTCGCATAATTTGTTTGGAGATTTACAGTTGTGTAACTTATATTCGGAACACTGCTTACACTGAACTCAAAATACATATAATTGAATAGCACAACTGCCATATTGATTTTGTAGTTTGATAGCTACTTGGTAATCCATTGCGTTTGACCAGATGGCTCGCATGCCAAATGATCCATATTCCTTTCCACCACGAGGGGGCCAAGTGCATTGGCGTACGCGAGCGGAGTTTCGCCGCTGATAAGGATCACCACAGCGAATACAAGGGGGGGGGGGGAGGGGTTGCTATAAGGATCGACGTGGGCCCTGGATGTGGGACTTTAGCACCATAGGGACTTGGCTGGCAGGAAATCGTTGGCCACAACACTCCCGTGGTGGGCGCCCTCTTGAGACAGTCGTACTTTTCAAGGCGAGGTTCGGCGCGCTCACTTTTTGCCGAGAGAACCGGAAATGGTGTTTCTGCCCGGGAGAACGCCATAGTTCTGGTTGGCACCGCTTACTTCGGTGTCGTCTTTCTCGTCCGCGTGTTTGGAATCACAATAGAGCGCAAACGTCAGACTGCGTCTGGCGCAACGAATCACGGGATGGCTCAGAAGGTGCTATTCAAACCGCAGTCGGCTTTGTAACTCGCCTTGTGAGTTCTGGATATACATTGCTTGCATCCAAACCCGCCAGACATTTGTCGTGAGATATATACGCAAATCGCGGGGTCTCACGCGAGAGCATAAGCAATTTCTCCATCACGAGAAAGTTAGCCGCTTGGTTGCGGCCTTTCGGCCGGTGGGAAACTTCTGTCAGACTACGCATCAAGGATTCGCCTTTTCAGCGCAAGGGAATGGGCGAATGAGTACTTCTTAGGGGAATCGCTGCAGGCGGTTCCACTTTGTGATGGAGCTGGAGCGCTAACACTCCGGAATTGAGTCAGGTGGTGGGATTCCGGAGAAAGTTTATCCCAGTAATCGCGACATAATCCCACGAGCCAGCCAAGTCCCGAGCTTGGATAAGCTAACACCCGAGGAGGTCTTTCCGAACCAAACTTCATAAATTGTTAACTGAAAAGTTACTACCAAGGTCAACTGAATTAGTCTTCAAGAACCAACCTTCTTCGTCTCCGACAAGACCTATTTAGCTTCAAACAACCAAGTAAAGTTTTAAGCTGGGCTTCCAGAAACATCTTACAGCTTCCCACAACCAACTTCGTCACGCCATCCGGACCTCATTACCCGGACGGCACCAGATGACTGAGCAAATGACCCGTACTGGGTGTTGTTGGGACCATGGCGCGAGTGATAATCGTCGATAAACGACTAATTGTTTTGAACCAGTACGTTGTAATATCCCCGGACACATGTAGCAGCAATGAAATTACCAAACTGGCGCCAAGACGTGAAATGCTGCTCGTCGGGAAGGGTGACCGCTACTGGTTATTCCATTGAAAAAGAGGCATCGGTGACAAATACGGCGGTCCTCATCGACAACTCACGCGCAATGAAGCGACAAGTACAAACCAGGCTTTGTCACCCAAGGCTAACCATGTTTTATCTTGAGAACCCTCAGTACTACAGGATGTCTTCTATGAAGAATGCCGACCAAAACGTCAGTCATGACGATGCTCTGACACTCGCCGCACACGCGGATAATGCCGCCCGCAGCAAGAAACCATACGCTGAGCCGCAGGCTCCAGTCCCGAGAGCCCGTCATCAAAGGGGATCTCGCAAAACTAAGAATGACCATGGCCATGCATGTTGAGTTACAACGGGAGCAGATGACGCGCTAAAGCCCCACTCCTGCTGGAACCATGCCCACAATAGACTACCTACTTGTCTCGCGTATAATCTTGGTTTCTATGAGGTATGCTGATAGGACTTTATTGGCGGTGGTAGTCTCGGAACTCCGGGCTACCTAGCTGCGTCGGGAATGTATGATAAAACCATGCTCACTGGCCTTTTGCCGGTAGCACTGACCGATACTGCTGCGCTCTGGAGAAAGAGACAGAAACCTTTCTCGAGTTTGGCAGATTTCGATTCGCAATTCAGAGTGGGGTTTCTGCCACAGATTTACAAAATTCGGATGCTTAACGATCTTCGTGCATGCCCACAATACCCCACAGTTGTAAGTTAAAAGTTAGTAAGGGTTTTTCAGGGCTGTGTTAACTTGCTGACGTGGCTGCCCTGGGTTCAGAAAAGGCACGGGCTCTTCGTGATAGCCCCGAACGCGTCAACCTACATCTCGGTGGACGTTGTTTAAGGGAACTGGACGACATGGCTACGGACTGCATCAAAGATGCAATTCAACATCCTAGCTGAACTTTGGTACCGGCACTCCTCTACTAAGAGGTACTGCCATTGAACTAACCTTTGGTTGGTCTGAACACCCAGAAGAGTACGAAGGAAAAAGTGAGTCTCATGAATCGGCCGACTATGCCGCTTCCCGAGTCCTTGATTCTCGTGCATTTGAATCCCAAAATCTCTTCAGGCTCAAGCACTCAGATGTAGAATACCTTAGCAAGAATCGTTCTCAGAACCTCAGGTAGTATGCGGGAGAGCTGCAAAATAAGACGACATATAACACACCCTTTTTACAATACCCGTAAAGTCGATAGGAATCAAACCTGGCACGCTGTTCCCGGTGTGTGAAAACCCCTACACGAGCAGCGAGACTGCGCCGAATATCCCCTAACTAGGATGCAGGAAAAGTGCAAGAGCCGCTGGTGGTAAGCGCCTGCTGTCTGCCGGCGATTCAGA
The DNA here is from genome assembly GCA_037355805.1 of Ixodes ricinus. Taxonomy (NCBI): domain Eukaryota; kingdom Metazoa; phylum Arthropoda; class Arachnida; order Ixodida; family Ixodidae; genus Ixodes; species Ixodes ricinus. The sequence continues at coordinate 69,885 of JAZHYW010010208.1, read as the reverse complement.
GACCACCTTTCCACGGCTCTCCGTCGCAGTCGCCTTCGCCCGCCCGGATGCCCTTTGAGGCGCCGCATTCTCACTATTATGTGAACTCCGACGCGTATCCCTTTGCGGTGGAGCACGGGATGTCTGCTGAGTACGGCCTGTATCATGAGGTATTCTGCGCCTTCGCCGTTTCGCCGGACTCACCAAAGACGCCGATGCGGCGTACGATGGAAGGTCCTTTTCATATCCGGATTCTTACGGTTATGAGATCCACGACACTTCCCCTGCTGTGGTGAATTTCTGATGGCCCGCAGAGTAGAGTCTCGGTCATAATATTCTTAGCGCATCCGCCGTTGAAGCGAACGCCTTGTTGCCTTTGAGGCGTCTATGTGTCATAATATATTGGGTGCCTCACTTCCCTCTGAACCCTAAAACAGTTCCCTTCAAGTGACCGGCGATAGGACCAGTCATGGCGTGACTTTAGGGACCACAGTTGGTCCGGACATCGCAAAACCAAATATGGCTGCTGTTAATGGCCTTGTCGCCCAGAGGCCCTTGCCATCGCCCCTGACAGCAACAACACCGTAGCCAGAATAACCGGGAATACTGGTTCACGTGGTACACATCGCGACACTGTTAGCGCGAACACGACATTGGTGCATTTCCAGATTTTGGTTCTAAATAGTATTCGCAAGCACGAAATTGTTTCGCTTAGGTTACTGAGCTAACTGAGCTCTTTTCGTACCAATAATAACTTGGATGACATTCCTTGGTTTAAAAAAACTGGAAAAACCGACGATATCTTGTTCGTGCTAACCGTGTCGCGCTCTGTACGTAGAATTGAAACCCCAACTGAGGAGATCGAGCCGCCTATGAAAGTTACCGGGTTTCGCACCTCAATCGCCGCACCCTTAGATTCTGGTGCAAACATTCTAACCTAGAAATGAGGCGCTATTCTAGGCTTGCAAAAATATTACGTTTAGAAGAGCAGGTGTAAAGTTGCTGGTTTTGTCCGGATCTGTACTACCTGCTGCTATTGCCGTGAGACTGCGAATTTCTTTCAACAAGATAAAATTCAACGGTTTTGGGTATATGCTTGAATTACCAGCCACCATGATCATCGGCTGATATTTCGTAGTGGCGGAGGGAATTATATTAAACTTTCCTTTATCTGCCTATCGGTTGAGAAACGTGACTGCGCTAGCGCCACTTACCAGATGACAAGACGTCATTCCTGGGGACGTGATTTTGTTGCACTTTCTGGGAGACATTTCTTTTATCCCAGACAGTATCAACAAGGCTGTGGAAATATTTCCGGGTAGCAGCTTACAAGATCAGCAGTTCCAGCACCTTCTGAAGCCCTTAATTTTGATGTTTACGTAAAATTATGGGAAAACCGATATCCTACGGCTCCGAATGGCTCAAACCTCAGCACAATGCATGAGAACATTTATAAGAACAATTAACTCAAAGAAGGAAGGCAGAAAAATTCGGCTTTAATATTTTTTACTAGTCGTGTCACTACACAGACAAAGTATTTTTACCTACTAAATAAAGCAGGAATCCAAGGAATTTGGCGCAGAGCTCTTGCTACCTTGGAATTCTCAAGAAAAATGAATTTGTAATCCCTAAGTGTTTTCATTGGATTGCGTGAAAGGATATATGGAGGACCATTTAAAACAAAATATCAAGAATAGCGGGGGCTCCCTGTTGGTTAAGGCACAATGTGACTAAAACCTGGCAATGTCATTATCGCTTTCAATAGTACATGCCAGTGCCTAGCCTTTCCAATGGTATCATTAAAAATCGCTTCTGGGTTCTAATTGCCCTCAACGCTGGATTGCTGGTGGCAGATTGCCGCCCAAAGTCAGTTCAAGCTTCGAATATTGATGTTTGATTTTTGCGCACAAAAAGAGTGTGATGAGGCTTGCAATATGAGTAACATCAACTGCATACATGTTTTTCAGGACCGGCATCCGAAGGTATTTTTCTGATATAGGTGGTGTTAAGCGAGAATTAAGGAACACGAAAAGCAGACTGATGTCTCTTGAAAGAAATTGGCTGGAGCGATAGGTAGAAATTCCTCCCCAAGGAACCGGTGAAGTTACCTGAAAATCTCACTTACCGCATAGTTAGCCACCGGGGTAGATGCCTGCATTGACCAAGAAACAGTTACATGGGACTAACTGTGATTCTCAGAGCAGTAATAATCTATTCGGCACCTAAGACATAACACGTTTAGATTTAGAATGCAGAGTTGTTTTACCCTGGGCACAAGGGATGAAGAGTTACGGCGTTCCAAGTTGGGTGGTGCAGAAAAGGCGCAGTCTTTATTCTGCCGAATATTTAAAAACTGGCAGATCCAAAACTGTTTTATACAAACAAATATTGGTCTGTCTTTACATTGAGGCGGTCCATCGGCCTACTAAGCCGCAGATAAAAGACGACAACGTTACTCGTCGATACGAGCCCGCCGGCACGAGAGAGTAAAAGGAACGTTTTCACCTAAGGTCGGAGTCAGTCGCACCAGCTCTTCCGTCCTCAACATCGAACGCGCTACAAAATGTTTACCCGGACATCTGGCCAACAAACATGGTGGCCAGATAGGCATGACTGTATGGTCGTGCCTATCTGGATCGTGTGGTGCTGGCCTGGAATGGTTGCCTGCTGCCCCACGCGTGGGGCGTGCCGCACCGCGCCACGCTGGGGCATGGCAAATTGTCTCCGGGTCACCAGTTGTGGGGACGGAATATTAGGCGTGTACACCGAAGAAATGAGCCGGAACAATGAGAGGCGACAAGTTTGTGCGTCCCACTGGCGTGCATCTGTCTCCAGGCGCGCGGGCGTTGCGCGCCCCAGAACATCACCTTTATTTTTTATGCTCAGTGCTCAGCGGATGTCACGATCCGCTTCTGTGGCTACTACAACATATTTAAACTTAAATTGTACGGGGCGTGGACACTGCGAAGGTACGCACTATTCACGAATTAGTTCATTCCAGTTCGTTCACTATGACGAGAAGTCACGAAAGTTTGTGAGCTCCAAATTAGTTTCAAAATATTTTGTTTCCTATGAGACTCGCTACCTTTTTGAGAGGCGATAAAGTTTAAACGTTTATCTAGGTGTTTTTCGCATGATTTGTTTTTACGTGCAAAATAAGTATCATGCGCGTACAATGCACAATGTTGGGATTATGTAGCAGTTGGAGACTATCTTGGGAAGACAACCCTTGTGTTATTCGAAATTTATCTGTGCGTTGTTGCCATAAATTTTATTTTTATGTCAATTAAATCTTGTTCACTTTATTCCAGGCAGGCGGCGCGAGCCAACACCGATTTAAAGTCACCCAAAGGATCAGCCAAGTTCCAAATACTTTGGAAAGCTGGAATTCATCATTACGGGGTGCAGAGGGTTGAGATGAACACCGTTTTATTTTTAAAGGGTGCCAATGGTATTATCCAAATTTTTGATCTCATGAAGGTATGTCATTTTGAATTTGCAGAAAAGTTTTAAGATAGACAAGGTAAGTCAGATTGTTCATGTAACTGTTCAATGGCGACCACGCAAGACCTGCTTTTATAGTGCAATTTATAAAATGAGAAATAACTGCGTTCCTTTGTGACGGTTGGTACCCCAACCCTGGTCCCGGAGTTCCTTTGGGGCGAGAGCGAGTGAGGAGAACTGCGAACAGATACAACAAGTTTAATTGTAAGAAATTGGAGGGAGGGTCGGCGACTCAAGGCTCACGCTTTGTTGACGACGTGCTCGTTGACGACACGCCAACCAGGGCTTTCGTGTAGAGTCCGGGCTCTTGCGTTGACGACGTGCTTGTTGACGACTGGCTGGCCGGGGCTCCCGTGTAGAGTCCGGGCTCTTGCGTTGACGACGTGCTTGTTGCCGACTGGCAGACCGGGGCTCCCCTGTAGAGTCCGGGCTCTTGCTTTGACGACGCGCTTGTTGACGACTGGAAGACCGGGGCTCCCATGTAGAGTTCGGGCTCTTGCGTTGACGACGTGCTTGTTGACGCACTGGCTGGCCGGGGCTCCCGTGCAGAGTCCGGGCTCTTGCGTTGACGACGTGCTTGTTGACGACTGGCAGACCGGGGCTCCCGCGTAGAGTCCGGGCTCTTGCGTTGACGACGTGCGTGTTGACGACTGGCAGACCGGGGCTCCGCGTAGAGTCCGGGCTCTTGCGTTGACGACGTGCTTGTTGGCGACTGGCAGACCGGGGCTCCCGTGTAGAGTCCATGGCTCTTGCGTTGACGACGCGCTTGTGGACGACTGGCAGACCGGGGCTCCCGTGTAGAGTACGGGCTCTTTCGTTGACGACGTGCTTGTTGACGACTGGCAGACCGGGGCTCCCGTGTAGAGTCCGGGCTCTTGCGTTGACGACGTGCTTGTTGACGACTGGCAGACCGGGGCTCCCATGTAGAGTCCGGGCTCTTGTCGTTGACGACGTGCTTGTTGACGACTGGCAAGACCGGGGCTCCCGTGTAGAGTCCGGGCTCTTGCGTTGACGACGTGCTTGTTGACGACTGGCAGACCGGGGCTCCCGTGTAGAGTACGGGCTCATTGCGTTGACGACGTGCTTGTTGACGACTGGCAGACCGGGGCTCCCGTGTAGAGTCCGGGCTCTTGCGTTGACGACGTGCTTGTTGACGACTGGCAGACCGGGGCTCCCGTGTAGAGTCCAGGCTCTTGCGTTGACGACGTGCTTGTTGACGACTGGCAGACCGGGGCTCCCGTGTAGAGTACGGGCTCTTTCGTTGACGACGTGCTTGTTGACGACTGGCAGACCGGGGCTCCCGTGTAGAGTCCAGGCTCTTTCGTTGACGACGTGCTTGTTGACGACTGGCAGACCGGGGCTCCCGTGTAGAGTCCGGGCTCTTGCGTTGACGACGTGCTTGTTGACGACTGGCAGACCGGGGCTCCCGTGTAGAGTACAGGCTCTTTCGTTGACGACGTGCTTGTTGACGACTGGCAGACCGGGGCTCCCGTGTAGAGTACGGGCCCTTCGTTGACGACGTGCTTGTTGACGACTGGCAGACCGGGGCTCGGTGGAGTCAGGCTCTTCGTTGACGACGTGCTTGTTAACGACTGCAGACCGGGCTCCGTGGAGTCCGGGCTCTTGCGTTGACGACCTTGTTGACGACTGGCAGACCGGGGCTCCCGCGTAGAGTTCGGGCTCTTGCGTTGACGACGTGCTTGTTGACGACTGGCTGGCCGGGGCTCCCGTGCAGAGTCCGGGCTCTTGCGTTGACGACGCGCTTGTTGACGACTGGCAGACCGGGGCTCCCGCGTAGAGTCCGGGCTCTTGCGTCGACGACGTGCGTGTTGACGACTGGCAGACCGGGGCTCCGTGTAGAGTACGGGCTCTTTCGTTGACGACGTGCTTGTTGGCGACTGGCAGACCGGGGCTCCCGTGTAGAGTCATGGCTCTTGCGTTGACGACGCGCTTGTTGACAACTGGCAGACCGGGGCTCCCGTGTAGAGTACGGGCTCTTTCGTTGACGACGTGCTTGTTGACGACTGGCAGACCGGGGTTCCCGTGTAGAGTCCGGGCTCTTGCGTTGACGACGTGCTTGTTGACGACTGGCAGACCGGAGCTCCCATGTAGAGTCCGGGCTCTTGTGTTGACGAAGTGCTTGTTGACGACTGGCAAGGCCGGGGCTCCCGTGTACAGTCCGGACTCTTGCGTAGACGACGTGCTTGTAGACGACTGGCAGACCGGGGCTCCCTTGCAGAGTACGGGCTCATTCGTTGACGACGTGCTTGTTGGCGACTGGCAGACCGGGGCTCCCGTGTAGAGTACGGGCTCTTTCGTTGACGACGTGCTTTTTGACGACTGGCAAACCGGGACTCCCGTGTAGAGTCCAGGCTCTTGCGTTGACGACGTGCGTGTTGACGACTGGCAGACCGGGGCTCCCGTGTAGAGTACGGGCTCTTTCGTTGACGACGTGCTTGTTGACGACTGGCAGACCGGGGCTCCCGTGTGGAGTCCGGGCTCTTTCGTTGACGACGTGCTTGTTGACGACTGGCAGACCGGGGCTCCCGTGTAGAGTCCGGGCTCTTGCGTTGACGACGTGCTTGTTGACGACTGGCAGACCGGGGCTCCCGTGTAGAGTACGGGCTCTTTCGTTGACGACGTGCTTGTTGACGACTGGGAGACCGGGGCTCCCATGTAGAGTCCGGGCTCTTGCGTTGACAACGTGCTGTGTTGACGACTGGCAGACCGGGGCTCCCGTGTAGAGTACGGGCTCTTTCGTTGACGACGTGCTTGTTGACGACTGGCAGATCGGGGCTCCCGTGTAGAGTACGGGCTCTTTCGTTGACGACGTGCTTGTTGACGACTGGCAGACGGGCTCCCGTGTAGAGTACGGGCTCTTGCGTTGACGACGTGCGTGTTGACGACTGGCAGACCGGGGCTCCCGTGTAGAGTACGGGCTCTTTCGTTGACGACGTGCTTGTTGACGACTGGCAGATCGGGGCTCCCGTGTAGAGTGCGGTCTCTTTCGTTGACGACGTGCTTGTTGACGGCTGGCAGACCGGGGCTCCCGTGCAGAGTACGGGCTCTTTCGTTGACGACGTGCTTGTTGACGACTGGCAGATCGGGGCTCCGTGTAGAGTCCGGGCTCTTTCGTTGACGACGTGCTTGTAGACGACTGGCAGACCGGAGCTCCCGTGTAGAGTCCAAGCTGTTGCGTTGAGAACGTGCTTGTTGACGACTGGCAGACAGGGGCTCCCGTGTAGAGTCCGGGCTCTTGCGTTCACGACGTGCTTGTTGACGACTGGCAGACCGGGGCTCCGTGTAGAGTCCGGGCTCTTGCGTTCACGACGTGCTTGTTGACGACTGGCAGACCACGGCTCCCGTGTAGAGTCGGGGCTCTTTCGTTGACGACGTGCCCGTCGTGGCGTTCAGGACACCGCAATGGCTGGCAGACCGGGGCTCCTGTGTAGAGTCCGGGCTGGCTGGCGATGAGTCATGGCAGTTGCTATGAAGGCGTTCGTCGAATGTTGGTTCTGCCCAGCGACTCAGCACATCATTCATTCTTTGTCTTATTTCTGCTGGCCGCTGACCACGCGTCCAAAGTGAATCGACGCACCAGTCCAACTGCCTTCCCCCGAAATCCCCCGACGGCTTTTGAGTGCACCCTCCTCTCTCTCCTCCTTTCCCTCCATTCTTCTTTTGTTCGCCACGGGCACGGAATGCTGGAAAACCCGGATGGTCCCTCCGAGGTTGCAGGCGCGCTGGTTCCTGTTGTGCCACACCCGGCCCCGCCAGGCAGTTATTATCGGAACACGTGAATGTCACACCCCGGCTTCGCAAAACGCCGGCCCTCTCGGAACTCCCGATCGCCACATCTTTGTGTGTTATGTTCTCAAAACTATATTTTTTGTTTAATGAGGATTTGAAAATTAACACGCTCCTTCTCCCCATTTAACGTCAGTAGTTTTCGGAAAAATGTGTATGTTAACTTACATCATTTTCCCCGAGTGCGTGGTATAAAAAGAAAAAAAAACTCATTTACACATTTTTAAATGCATCTACTGGATACTGTTTAAAATGAAATGTGAAAACAACACTTCAGTCTGTATTCGATAACGCATGTCTGGCAAAATTCTGCTTTAAAAAGGGCCTTAAATATTATAGTCTTTGTTTATAGGAAATATCAACCTTTGCTTTTTTGTGTTTATATATTTTATACCGGTGTAACCGGTTTCCTTGCATGTTTTGATTTAAAAGACTTCTAATAATGGTTATCACCAATGAAACAATCTTAAAAAAAGAAAACGTATGGTTGAAGTCTAAAAGGGAAGGATATTGACAAAAACAGTTCGAGAAAATAACCATTTTTTAATATAGATGTTTGGAAGTTTTCACAGATATTGGTATTTTTACACCAAAGATATTGTATTTGTAGTTATTAACCAATTTTGCGTTTTTACTTAATGGCTGTTTATTGGAGTTTTTTTCACTCTGAAGCGTTCGGTATTTATGACACATACGGATGTGTATTTCAGATTTTTTATTAAAACCGCAAATACTACGGCCTGCCTAGATATTGTGACATATTATAGTAGGCACAAAGAAGTGAAAACGGGAAGAGCCGACATACGAACAAAGGTCATTCATGTGTTAATAAAGATGTGTGTTCAATTAAACTGGTCTTTGAAAATATATCATCGGGACTCACTAATCATATGCTTAAATAAGACTGAATTTGTCTTCTATAAACCCTCGTCTCGACATTGTTTAAAGGAAGCAGTGTCCTAGAGCCAAAGTCAGGACTTAGAATAATTGGTTTCTACTCATATAAGTTTCTGAACGGGAAGCTCAAATTGTGGCCTCCCGAGGTATTCGTTCAAAACGCGCGCTGTTTTACCCGTTAATTTTTTGTCTTTTTTTCAAATTACAGACAATTAGGGAGAAACAAAGAAAGCATCAATCATATCCGCCGTCACCGGCACACATCATTTTGGGCATTGATTTGTATACACCCAGAAATGGAACCCTCTACATGACAATGCTCGATCAACTACGGCAAGTTATTTTATATGTAACATCATACTCTAATACAAAATGTGCAAAACAAAGTAACAAGACCAGTGGCCCAAGTTGCAATAAGATTATCTTACAGCTCATGCTCCTAAAACATACTCCCCTGACCTATCGAAACCCTAATGAGGCTCTTTCCGGTGCTTGTACAGAAATACATTAAGATAATATATAGCGCAAAGTTTTAATACCAAATATCATGCAAGGCAATATCGGCAACTCTCTCATCCAGGGGGGGGGTATCTTGCAAAACTAAGAATGGCCATGGTCATGCTTGTTAAGTTTCAACGGGAACAGATGACGCACTAAACCACCGCTCCTGCTGGAACCATGCCCCCACAGACTACCTACATGTTGCGCGTATAATCTAGGTTTTTACGCGGTATGCTGATAAGACTTTAGTGGCGGTGGTAGTGTCGGAACTCCGGGACTACCAAGCTGCGTCGGGAATTTATGATAAAACTATCCTCACTGGCCTTTTGCCGGTCACATTCACTGATACTGCAGCGCTCTGAAGAAATAAATAAAAAGCTTCTTTGAGTTTGGCAGATTTTGATTCGCGATTCAGACCGGAGTTTCTGCAGCCGAATTCCAAAATGAGGATGCTGGACGAGCTCCGTTCATGCTTAGGGAAGACTAAATATTTCGCAGAATTTAGACTTCCTTAACGTTTGCTCTGATTTTAGCTTGTCTCAGGTTGTCCCTACCCGAATTACTGATTCAACTGCTGGTGTATTAGATCTCATTCTTTCTACTGCTCCTGATCTTATCTCTCCTGTTGCTTATTTACCAGGCATTAGTGATCACTCAACACTGCATTTCAACTTACGCACAACGGTGCGTGTTTCTCCTAAAACGGTCAGACATTATTACGTTTACAACAAAGCTAATTTCGACTTAATCCACAACAAACTAGCTGAGTACCTCGATATGTTTTTCGACAACTTTGACCAGCGCTCATATGATGTGCAATTGGAATATATTAAAAAAAGTTACTTCACTCATTGCACTTTTCATTCCAGTTAGAACCGTTACCTTCAACTCTTCGTTCCCCTGGCTTAATGCCACACTTAAACGGTTATCTAATAGGAAGAAACGTATTTTTCTTTCTGCAAAGCATTCCGACCGTGATGAACGGTGGGATGCTTATCACTGAGCAAGCTGAAGCATATAAGGCTGCAATTACGAAGGCAAAACTAACTTTTTTCAATCATACCTTACCTTAAATGCTGATAAAAAATGCTACACAATTCTGGAATGTTGTGAATGGAACAAAATAGTCATTCATATCACTTACAGGTTTTGATGGTGTTGTCATACCGATTAGTCAGTGTGCCAATGTTATAAATGATACTTTTGTTAATACTTTTATTATGATTTTGATTGTTGTCTCCTAATGTGTCTTCCTTCAGCTTTATGCCTATGGACCCCTTAGTTTTAGTTTTGACGGCATAGCTAAGCTAATAGAAAATCTAAAACCATCATCATCTTCTGGTGTCGACAACATTACATCTACGTTTCTGCAAAAAACTAAAGTATATAGTACTCTATTTTTCTGTGCAAAATATTTGAACAATCGCTCTACTTCTCTATGCTTCCCGATGACTGGAAAATAGGAAAGGTGGTTCCACTTCACAAATCAGGTGACAAACATTGTCCTCATAACTACCGGCGTATCTCCCTTACTTGTACACCCTACTAACTTATGGAACATGTCATTTACTCGCACCTTGTTAACTTTCTTGATTATAATTCTTTTTCACTCATTCTCAGCACGGCTTTCGTAAACTTTTTTCGTGCGAAACTCAACTGCTGTCTTTTGCTAACGACCTACTTTTTATTCTAGATCGTGGATCCCAGGTTGACTGCGTTTTTATTGAGTTTAGCAAAGCATTTGACAAAGTTTCCCTACAAGCTCCTACTCCTCAAACTCAGTAAACTTAACATTGACCCAGCCGTTTTATCCTGAATTAGAGACTTTCCAACAAATCGATCTCAATTCGCCTTCCTAAATCAAACTAAATATCACCTCAGTTCCGTCACCTCAGGCGTCCCACAAGGGTCCGTCTTAGGTCCTCTATTATTTCTAATCTACAGGGTGTCACAAAAGACAATTTACACGGTCATTTTTACCGCAAAAATAAACTAGGCATCGCCGAGCGCTCATTCTTCGCCCAAAGGTAGCCCTAGAGGTCACAACCAGATGCTAAAGTTTCAGCCCGATATAATAACGTAATCAAAAGTTATAAGTGATTTTCTGAAAATCTCAATGGGAAAATGGCGGCCGACGAAGTTTTCGAACACATGAGGCTCTATAGCACCAGAAACCAAAAGGCGGGCAAAATTGGGCTCCATTTTTCCATTGAAATATTCAGAAAATCACTTATAACTTTTGATTAAGTTATTGAAAGGCGCTGAAACTTTGGCAACTGGTTGTGACCTCTAGCTCTACCTTTGGGCGGAGAATGAGCGTTCGGCGATGACTAGTTTATTTTTGCGGTCGAATAAGACCATGTAAATTTCTTCTGACACCCTGTACATGAATGACTTCACCTCAGAATCTGACTTCTTTTGTTACGTCTGTTTGCGGACGACTGTGTCATCTATCGCGAAATCACTAATAACTCGGATGTTCAACTTCTTCAGACTGACTTAAACACTGTTTTGGACTGGTGCAACGCATGGTGTATGTCTCATAACATTAACAAATAGAAAGAGATGCGTGCATCTCGACGTAACTCATCACCCCTTTCATACACCCTAGGTACCTCCCCTTGGAAATCGTAACTTCCTACAAATATCCTGGAGCTCATGTTACAGATACCATGTCATGGAACGTTCACGCATGATCATATCTCTGCTAAAGCTAACTCCATGCTCGGCTTCTTAAAACGGAATTTTACTTCAGCACCAGTGTGACTAAAATCACTTTTATTCAACACACTGGTACGCTATCAATTGGACGAACGCTGCAGAGATCTGGGATCCCTGCTACACCACGCTTGTATCTAACATTGAAGCCATTCAGAACCGTGGCGCGCGGTTTATCTTTTATAATTATCATCCTTCAGCCAGTGTGTCAGCAATGAAATTTAACTTATCTTTGCACCTTCTTTCTCTGCGTCGTTAAAGTATCTCGTCTATCGCTTTTTCATCAAATTTACTTCCCTATCCCTACTCTAAAAGAAAAACGTATTATTCCTTCCCGCACATCTCTTTTCGCCTTGATCATCAGTTTTGAAGTTGGAATTCCTCAGTGTCGCACCTCCGCCTACCTCGGCTATGTTATCCCAAGTCGACATCAGAGTGGAACCGCCTCTCCCGCATCTTTATTATATATATCATCATTTAAATCTTTTAGAACTGCATTAAACAGACATTTTTGTCAGCAGGCACCCTGACAGCTTTTTCTATTGTATAAAGTTTTCTATTTAATCACATTTTTGTATTATGTTTTGTTACTTGCCCCTCCCGCTCTGTAATGCCCTCGGGCGCTTGAGAGTACTGAAATAAATAAATAAGTAAATCATATTCTACCTGCACCTTCACACATCGTTTTGGGCATTGATTTGTATTCACACAAAAATAAAACCCTCTACACGACAATGCTCGATCAACTATGGCAAGTTATTTTATATGTAACATCATACCTGAATACAAAGTCTGCAAAACTTAGTAACAAGAGCAGTGGCTATAGATAAATTAAGAATATCTTACAACTGTCGCCCCTCAAAACATACTCCCGTTACCTATCGAAACCCCTAATAAGGCTCTTCCCGATGATTGGACAAAAAGACAATAACATATTGGATTGCCGGCATTCTTAATACCAAATACCATGTAAGGCAATATTAGCAACTCCCCCGGAGAGCTGGGAAAAGTGATCGCAGCGCCTCTGGCGAGCCCGGAGTCTCCGGTAGCACACCAATTCTCCACAATGCAATGCGTTTGCTTATCTTCCTGCGCGGTTACCAATGAAAAAAATTGTCACGGATATTCGCTGCTTTGAATATTAAGAAAATATCTGCCACCTCAATAGTGAAGGACATTTACGCTTGGGAATTATGTTACAGCTTTCAGGGTGCAATATTCGGGCTCTGCTGAAAAAAAAAAAAAACTGTCAGAGCTCATGGAAGCCAGCAAAACAGGATTGTACCTTCTCCCACGTTCTTAAAAATGGCAATCTACAAACATTTTAAAACATACATACGTTTCAGCAGTACTGTTATTATCAATCAATTTGTTTTGTTTTTGCGCTTCTAATTTTTCATGAATGTATTGCTTAAAACCGTTTAGTTGAATAGGCGAGCTGGCGAATGGTCTCCGGATGAAGAAGAAAAGGGCAATTTCGCACCACGTATATTACTGCGATATCAGTATGCTTTGGAAGAAATCGAAAGTGCACATGCAAATATGATGCTATTACCGAAACTAATAAAAGCTGAGCTACAAAAAAGCCGACACTTCGCGCATGCAAAAGAAACAAAAGGAGAGCGTCGTGGCGCGAATTAAGATGATTTCGGTCACGTTATATAAGGTGCACAAATTGCGATTGTCAGCGGCGGGACGAATATGGTCTTCTGCGCCCTCCACAATAAAGGCCGACACCCATTAGACGGTCGCGCACCTGCTTACATTTTTCTAAGTTTTCTTTTTTTATGTTTGATGGGACGCTACGCCGCTCCTGTCTTTTTTCTGCCTGCTTCTATTTTTGGTTGCTTTCTTCTTTCTTCTGTTTACTTAAAGTTCAGGCAACTGACAAGTATTTTGCTCTGCCTTGTTTTAGCTTAGTTTTTACTTTCTTTCCTTCGCTTCAGTCGATTACTATCTCCTCTTCATCTGCTACTGCTATGCCCGGACGATATGAGGGTTGTCTGCAACTTTGTTGATATTTTTGTTATTGTTGTCTGCGATAACCTTTTTTTTCGCCTCCGATTGAGTTTCTAATCCGACATCTTCAGATGTTCTTTTTGATACTTTAAAAATAAATTATATATTTAAGCTCGTTATACATTTTTATTCAGATTTTATTTGAATACGCGGTAACGTCTGCCATGGGTCATCGTTCGTTGATCGATCGTCCGCCCTCGAGAATACACCAGGGAATACTTGGAGACAGCAGGCATGCAATGTGCTGCCTACCACTGCAAATACAAGTTTTTTTGCATGTAATATAGAAAATCTTACTTTCGCTTCCCGAAGAACGAACGAATGTGAGTAATCGAATTACTTTAAAATAAACTGAAAATCGCTATCTAAGTCTGGCTTTAAAATCGCCACTGACGCCTCAACAGGTGATTATGACACCTCCAAGGAGATCGCGGAGGACTTCACGGATGACAGACCAGGTGCACAACTGAACACTCAGTTTTATGTAGCCGGGTGGGCAGCTAGTCAAATCGGTCATGACGCCTGCTAAGTCTAACTCCGCAATCAGAAACATGGAACACTTCGAAATACATTCTGTTGAAGAACAAAATATACTCAAATGCAAAAATGATACCATCTCACGACTTAGCTCGCATCCTAGTCGGCACACATTTCACTGATATATTGCACCAAAAAAGAGTTCAGCTGAAGGGGCACTTGAGGCTGCTAGTCGACACTCGGAACAAAGGCGAGGTGTGCAAAGAATGGCTGGACACGTCCGTCAACAGGTACTTTACTGCACTTTTGAACAGCTTCGGCACAAGAGCAAGCAAATAAACTGCCACAATCGAATTGAAGAGGGTAAGCTGAACAGTTACAACGTAGAAAAACCGAGAAAAAAACACTTACAAAGCGCTGACTATCAAATTGCTTGCTTTACTACTTCGTCTTCCTTTTCTTTCATTTTTTTCTAACTACAGCCAGATATAAAATGCATCTCCCTTGACCGCGGGCTGCACCCATTAGGATGTTAAGCGGCTTGTGCCGCACCCTAAGTATTGTCTCTCTTTTGCGCCGGTCGTGATGGACGGGGTGCTCATCGCACATTTGACCACTGTCTTCATTGGCCACGGCTTCAATTACTTCGCGTGCAAATGCCGTGTCGCCCTATATATCTAATGTTTTTAATATTAGGAGTGCAAGTGCAGGACAAGCAGTGTGCAGAGAATTATCCGGGCGATTTTCCTTTTATTATACCCCGCGTCCTCTCAGCTCCATTGTTGACACACAGCCCAGTTTTCCCTATGCAGTACTCTCCACGGGAAAGTGGTATGTGATAAACATCGCCCATTTGCCACGGTGTAAACTGTGTTCTCTGAGCAATTGTGCATTGCTTATTTTCTAGATTTTTTTTGTTTATTCTGCTTCACAGGCAGTACGCCTTGCTTGGTGCCGAGCACACAACCCGAATATCATGACTCCCGGCAATCTTTTTTTAGGTTGTGTGTGAGTATATCTATGTAAGGAATAACCTCAAGGTTCCTTCAATTTTTACCTTTTGGTGAAGCCTCATTATCTGCACTTTGCCGTTTTAATTTCTGGCAAATGCTTTCAGAAACGGCCGCCAGGAAAAAATCTGAATAACCAGACCCTCGTACACGCCTAATCTGTTTTTCAAAACTTGGTTCAAGTTGATGATGAAATGATTTCTTTAGCGTGGAAATAAGAGCAGTTTTGGCAACTCTCCTTTTCATGATTTTCGAATGTCCGAGTTCTATAAAAGAAACCTGTGGAACGAGCGTGGCTCATATTACCTGCACATGTGCGAATTCGACGCCAGTCCTGCCGGCACTGGTGTTGATGCTGACTCAAGAAGGAAGAACCGCTGGACAGGCCTGTTGACCTCTCGCCCACCTGGAAGAATATTTCTGTGCGCTCGCGGAAGAAAGCAAGTTGATAGTCAGTGGTGTGCATGTCTATTCCATTCTCTCTTTTTTGTTGCGTTGTAACTGTTCCAGTTGACCCTGTTCAGTATGGACCAACTAGCTCAAGTCGAACCTGTAGTACAGTTAATTTCTAGTTATATGAACACGCCTTATGTATGTTTTGAATTTCTCGCACAGCCTTTGCTTACCCTTATTATCGCCACTACTACGTTCTATGGGTGGTTGCTTAGACAGAACATTAAGAAAAAGATTGTTCTCGATGACATTGAGCAGTTCCTCGGAATGATACAACCGTCCCAGGCATACGCAATGCGAGTTACAAAGATTCTTCACTCAGAAACAGGGCATGAGCAGCGAATGTTTACTGACTTTTTGAGTGTCCAATGTTCAGACCACAACACCTTCAGGTATCATATGTCGTTGAAAATACACTAAACAGAGGCCATCTGGAAAAGCTTGTTTCTTCCTACTTTGAAGCTCCTTTTGGCAAGGCAGGCTAATCGCGTCCCCAGAGAGAGCCACTTCAGAAATTCGGAGATGTGGATCTTTCTGCATAGGCCAAGCAAGTGCTTGAGCATGGTCCATAGTTCGCTCTACAACCACGTCTGTAACCCATCAACAAAGTTCTCCTAGTCAAGAATTCCGCTTCAGCACTCATGATGGAAGAACACAGCTTATCTTCAGTGAAGCAATAGATTGCCTAGAAAACCAGAGACATCAAAGAACCCCAACCTTCCCTGGCATAAGCTTTTGAGCCACGATACAGGAGTTAAGAAGCAAAAATCTGAGATTTTATGTGTCGGATAAAGAAGGTGCCTTTGTCATCCTGGATCCCGGGTCATATGGTGAGAAAGCCTCAGCTGCTCTAGAGAAAAATATTATACAAATTGATGGCAGGAGAAGCAGAGAAACAAAACGGGCCGTTGTGCGCACTTTCGTGAGGATAGAGCTTAGCAGTCTGGCCTCCAGAGTTAAATTAACGAACGAAGGTCCTCTTGAGGTTTGTCTTGGCAAGACACATGGGAAAGACATCCCTTTTCGAGTCATAATTTCAGAAAGGGAAACCTGGCGGGCGCATATTTTGACCTATTTTGTAAAGCATTTTCTCAACTACAGTTTAAAGGCCCCTTCGATATTCACAACTCAAAAACAAGTCATTTCCTTTCTATAGAAAAATTGACAATATGTTGCCTATTTCTCTTTTATTGACGTAAAACACATGTATTATTCAATTCAACATGCAAGAATCATGCCAATTTTACAGGACAGCATTGCAAAGCACGGCATGTCAAATTTTCAAAATGCTTCCCGAGGGAACGTGGATTTATTTTTGGAACTTTTAGTGTGTTACTTGATCGCTAGAGTAGTTCCACATGATAGCCATAAGTATTTACTAATAAATGATGTATGTACAAGGTCCCGGAAAGCTCCTCGCCTCTGCGATGTACATTTGGTAGCTTGCGGCAGAATCATTGAAAGAAAAATAAAGGATAATAGATCACGGCCATCTTCCAATATGTGGATATTTGTTGTAACACTTAAGTGAATAAAAAAGAGGATGGGTGCAAGGCTAAAGTTATGCGGTGCTTCCAAGAATGTTGCGCCGAAATGGAAGTTACATATAAATTACTCGATTGCAAAATCCATCAAGTTCCTTGACCTGGAGCTTCAGTTGAAAGAAATCTACGTGCGCTGCAGATATAAGCCACCCTCGCGCCTCGGGTTTCTTCCATACAACGCGGCCCATTCGAAAATCATAAAATGGAGTGTTGCCACAACAGCTATCATTTCCACCCTAAATTATGCATGTCACCATCAACTTAAATTAAGTTTTGGAATACAGATTAGGCATGTACGAGGATATAGTTATCTAGATTTTTTTTCTGGTGGCTGTTTCTGAAACCATTGACAAGAAATTGAAAATCCAACATGCAGGGAATGAAGCTTCACCGAAAGCTACAAATTAAAGTCACATTTACGTCATTTTTTACATAGATAGACTCACACACTGCCTGGAAAAAAATTGGCGGGAGGAATGATATTCGGGTTGTGTGTTACGGCACCAAACAATTTACAGTTATGCGCTGCAGAACAAACCAAAGATAAAATCAAGAAAAGAGATAATGAACAATTGCTTACATAACGCACTATACCCCACGCCAAATGGGCGTTGTGTACCACGAAATCTCAAATATATTGTTGCGCTACTCTAAAAAAGACGTGAACAGAAGGTATACACGACGTTTCGGCCGGACACCCTTCTTTAAAGAACACGTGCAAAGGAAAAATAAACTTTTTTTTTAACAGGCGGGTTGGGAAAGGGAAATCATGAAACGAATTTACAACGAAAAATAAAAAATGTTTAGAGCTATATTTACGGTGCCATACGAATTGGTAGTTGGCGCCCATGGGCGCCGCGGGAAAAGTGGCTCATATTTATCACGTGACTGGCCCCTATTTGTCACGTGGTGCTTGCGCTCTTTCGGAAGCTTCCTATGGTCTCGAAAAGTTACTTATAAATCTTCGTCTGAAGTGCAACAAAAAACAAAGATTAATAAGTAACGTTTAGGGGGCAAAGGAAGGTCCTGAAAAAGCGCAAGCAGACGTGATAGACCTGTGCGCCGGTCAGATGACGGCGGCGGCGCCCCGAAGCAGACGAACTTGTGCGGCGGCGGTGACGACGGCGTGGAGAAACGCTTTCAAACGGCGGCGCACAACGCTCAGCGTGCGTCGGCGGTGGCGCACAGGTCTACCACTTGACCAGCGGCGGCTACCGTGGGCGCCAACTACAAATTCGTTTTGCACCGTAAACGTAGCTCTAAAACTTTTCTTTCTTCTTTGTAAATTCGTTTTATAACATACTTTTTCCATCTAGGCTGTTTAAAAAAATGTTTTTTTTTCCTTTGCCCGTGTCCATAAGCGATAGGCTCAAAAAAAGGCAAGGAAAAAGCAAGGGTCGTACAGTCACAAAATTGCGGTAGGTACATTGGACGAGAGGAAGGGGAGGGCGAAACCGTTAGAAGACGGAGCAAAGCTTCTTCGCTTCTCATATATGGCAGCAAATAAGAAAAAACAAAACAAATTAAAGCAATGCCACGGGATGTCGAACTTGCCTTATGGCGTACTCCGCGAGAACACGACACCCAGAATGGTCCTTGGGGGTCTCCGGCCGCCACAACAACGACCACAGCGATTACAATGGGCGGACGCGCAGTTCGGGATCGGTTCGAAGAAGTAAACCACTCTTGGTGTCGGGGGATGCCTCTTAACTTCTGAGCCGTTTGTTTCATAAATATTCAGGAAATAATACAGTTTTGTTAACAGGAGTAGCGAACAGTTATTGCTGTTCATTTTCAGTGTTAATTTATTTGCCTCCGGGATCAAAAGCCTGCAGAGTACGGATTTCCTTTATTTACCGAGCAGTGCGAGCTAAACTGCGTTATTCCTTCAATATGTTTGTTCTTAGTTCCTACCAATGCCGATAAAGCAAATAAACAAACCTATATTGTCCAGCTGAAAAAAAAGTGAAGCTCTTTTTTGTCTTGAATAAATTCGTCGTATTGCTTTCGCTTTGTTTATTGTGGGCTCGACACCAAGGTCGACCACCACCTGCTAAGTTTCAATGCTTCCACCGACCCCCGCGCCATCCCCATCTTTGAAGGTGGTCTGTGCTGGGTGATTCGTATCTTTGTATAGTCTGCTAACTTCTTTGTTTCATTCGCCGTTATTCGCGACTGTTCACCAGTCTTTTTTATTTTCCTCTGAGATGAGGCCTCCTCTCCATCTTTTCTGCAAAATTTAAAGAGTTTTTGCAAGGTTATTTTTTTTTCTTTTGTAATTTAGCACAATCATGACGCGCATGCTCTGGTAATTTTAACATGTTCGTCGCGCACGTTATAATAATCAGCTATTCAGGTAAGAAAGTTTGACAACGCAGTTTGTAACGGATCAAGCGAAACCTCTTACGGCTTAGTTCGATTAGCGAAACGCGTTTTTTTCCGCTTTCCAGATGCGCTTCAGACGCGTGTGATCTCCTGAGTGGCGTTTGGGACGGCTAAATAGTCTGCTCTACTTTTGTTTCTGCCCGCGTTGTTATTTGATCGTCACTGCTGTTGCCATCAGTGGAGTCCGCTTTGCAAGCGGAAATACCGTAATGAATTGTTTCAGCTGTTGGGGCGGCGAAACGGGGCTCGCAATGCTCGACGACGTAGCGGAGCCTATATTTTGTTATTGTGTCGTCTGCTTCCGTAGAGTCCGAGTCTTGTGGAGGCGCCACTCTCACGTTCGCCGCCGCTCCCATAGGTTCCCGGTGGAGTTCCTAGTATAGGCAAAGCTATATCGTATTTTTTAATACTGTTCAGTGTAAGTCCAGACAGGAGTTCGGCGTGCTTGTAATAAGCGTAAATAAAACGCAAGTTGCAACATTTAAAGTAGCTTAACCCGTTGTATAATGTTGCGTTACTGTAAAGCATTCTTAGCTGTAATAAAAGAAGCTGCAGGTATTCTTACAAACTGTGTTTAAATATCCCGTCGCTCGCGGCCTGTTCGGCAGCTTGTTCACGAGTGACTTATTTGGCTGTGTTCGTATTTCACTCTCTCCATGTCGCTGCCGTTTAACTCGTCCACTTCTTTTGTGACACCTCAAAGCCCGGGAAAACGTTTTGGGAGAGTAGTGATCGACCGGTGTAGGTTGTGTTTTTATGTTGAAGATGCCATGACTATAAAAAGAGTAAATGGCAGCGACAAAGAAAAGAAGAGAAAAATGAACACCCAGCCAAATAAGTCAACCGTCAATAAGCGACCGAACTGGCCGAGAAACGTAGTGCTATATATACAAAGTTGATTAGAGTACTGGCAGCTTCTTTGAAATTACCTAACCAGGCAGATTTCTGCCGAAATGTTTACTTTAATGTCTTAGGGGTCATCAGGTGCCATCGCCTATAACACGGCTGCCATTTTGCTATTTATCCACAGTTGTTGAATAGCATTTCCTTTAATCCTGGGTAAGGCAGAAGCTTGTCAGTGCATCGATTTTCTCCTTTTTGGTCAGGGTGCACTGTAAACTATGTCATGTCAAACGAACTGTTTTTTTAGCGAGTAAGGTTTTGTTGCGCGTCGATTCATAAAAAATGCAAATGTGAATACAGCGACTTTCCGCACATGTCTAAATGAAACGTTAAAAAATTTACGCATTTTTTTTAACGAGAGAAGGTTAAGATAGAAATATTAGCAGTCACGGTGCGCAGTGTAAAATGGAGAATACGATAAATATAACAAAAACACTTGAACATACTCCAAACTTTGCGTCAACATGATGCACAAAAACGCTAAGTTCATTTTTGTTTCAGTTTACAGTTCGATGTGAGGAACCCTCTTGCCAGTTTTTTTCAAGATTTGTTTTGCGTTTCTTTTTCAAATAAGCCCGGTTAATGTAAATTCGACTTCGTCGCATCAAATCCAGTTGTCGCATTTAATGCGGTCATTTTATAAATACCTGGGTGTTCATCTCACCTCTGACTCTATCATGGACTACTCACATAACTTCTGTTATTTCTGATACTAACCGTTCTCTCGGATATTTGCGCCGTAACCTCAAACTTGCTACACCCTCCGTAAAACCGACTAGCGTATACTACCCTTATAAGATCGAAGTTAGAATACGCCTAATCTATATGGTCCCCATGGCAGTCCTACCTTGCAAACAATCTAGAATCCGTACAAAACAGTGCCCTTCATTTTATTTATAACGACTACTCGCCATATACCAGCATATCAGGATTACGCCAATCAGCTAACCTTCATTCACTTTCCTTCGCCGCCGGAGTATCACGCCTTTCTCTCCTCCATCGAATTTTTTATCACAATAGCCACCTTAAAGAATCACTGCTATTACCTCTCCCATCGTTTTTTTCCCGCGTCTAGATCACCTATGTAAATTACGTCCAATTCGATCATCAACTGTTTCTCACCAGACTTCCACACTACCATTGGCCATCGAGGATTGGAATTCACTACCTCATAATATAGTTTCGTTTCTATTAATGATACCACTAAATTTGTTGAAGCCATTACCCTCTCTTCATCTAACCAACCTAGCTAGCTTACAGTGTTATAATTGTGTTTACTGTTCTATTTGTTTTTGTTCTATTGCCACCCCCTTGTATAATGCCCCACGGGCCCTCAAGGAAAATAAATGATGATGGTGATGTAAACCCCATAATGCACTAGGAGAAGCGCTTATCATTTAAGTTTCTAGATAAAGGTTGATCGAGACAGCGAATGCGTATTCATTCAGCCAACGTAAACGAATTTCGAATCGCATATTGAAACGGGGATGATTGTGAGAACGCACTCGCAGCGGGAACGAGTGAACAGCTGAGAACATGGTGGTGGGCAACCTTGCCGGTGACTGGGAAACGCGGCACCCTGGGGTCGCACGCAGTTTCCTCCCGAGAGTAAATTCGAGCTTTCATTGCCGTCATCATTGCGCGGAATATAGTGTAGCTGCTCGGTAAGTGCTGCCCCCGTCTATCCAAGCATTGTGAATTACGACTTCAGCGTCCAAGGATGTCCCTAGAGGCTTCGGCGCAAGCACGAACGACGCCGAGAACTCCGAGCATTGCATGGTACCGCAAAACGAGCAGCTCCCGTCTAGGTGCCGTTAATGCATGCGCCGGAGCATTTCGGCCCCGAGGTCCGGTCGTGGTTGTCTAGGCGAAGCGCGGTTACGTCCTCAGAGTGGCGTGGTTCGCCAGGAGATGCGCACACTCGTCGCCTTTGTCCCAGAGTGGCCCAGCGACCCTGCTCGAAGCACGAAGCTCTTAAGTTTTTATGTTTCTTGAGTATCGTAACTTTTTGCACGGTATTGAAGACACCGGGCACGATCATCACGCTCTTCGAAAGCGTCGAAACGGCCTCCGTGCTCGAAGCACCGGAAAACGTGGTCAACTGAAGCGGCTGGTGGCGAAAACGCAGCTCTAAAGTAGAGTTCTAACATAGCGTGGTCCCACATTTGCGTAGGTATGGTGAGCATTAATGTAAACGTTGCCGCATCGGCTTCGTTTGGAGGACAACTGGAGTCGATGCGTTGAAGTCACATTCATGTAAACGCGGCTATAAACACTTTTTTATTACATTACTGATTTTCAAAGTGTCTTCAATATGTTTTTGTTTTTTGTTTCAGTTGTTAAAAGCAATTACTTTGTTAATTGTTTTTAGGATCACTTTCAGATAGTAATTACACTCTGAGTCAACTTTCTGTGGCTCTTTCCGAGAAGAGGAGGAATGGGCGCGTGCAGACACAATGAGCCCTAAAATGGACGAGGGCTATCGCGTCCATAACTTTGACTGCACTGCCGCAGAGACAAAACCCGAGAACAGTTCACTTCAATCAGAAATGTTTTTTTATGGTCTATTGATGTATTTTGTTAATGTCACGAATGAAAATCGATAAGGCGACGAAAACTAAAGCAAGCTAAACGTTTAATGGGCAAACTTGTGCCCAATACAAAAACAAAAAGCTACCGTCGCAGGCGTAGATGCCTGCGTAAAGCAGGATCGAACGCAGGGACAAGACTGTCTCCCACTCACCACGCGGAGCACCTCTTGTACCCGCGTGGGTTACTGGATCATTCGGCGTATAACTTTCGGCGCGCTGACCATTCGTACCTACATCAGACGAGAGGGTTCTCGAACTTACGAGAACGCCCATTAGAAAAAATATATAAAATATTAAAAAAGAGCCAAGCATGGTAACCATTCGACCACGCACGCGCTCACTCGGAGACGCGTGTCTCATCACTCCTCCTTTTGAATATTATCGTCTTGATGCAACTTGCCAGAAAAAGCAGCAGCAAAACAAACAACAGAAATGGCAAACTACGCAGCTTGTAGAAAACAGTTCTGTGTAGCGTGGTACAAATCGCAGTTCACAGTCCTATCGATCGTAGTGCGGCTTGCGGCGTACGAAGTGGATGACATCCCGTCGTAGAGGGCCGCGTGATGATCGTATTTCGTTTGGCATAACCTCCGACTTCAGATCCCCGAAATGACGAAGCACATTGTACGGTCAGAAGTAGCACTTCAAGAGTTTCTCGCTTATACCTTGTCGTCGTATCGGGGTCCAGACCCACGAACGGTCTCTGGGCTTGAAGCAAATGCCGATCCTACAAATCCTATACCGGGGGCGTCGACTCGTTGTTGCTGTTGAATTTTTAGTCGGGTGAGATGGCGAGCGTCTTCAACTCGTTGTGCCACCAGCTCGGCGTCGTGGCTACCCTCAAATGCTGGTTCATACGGCTGCATCGCGTCGAGCATGGTCGTTACTTTGCGGCAATGCACCAGCTAAAACGGTGTTACTCCTGTGGTCTCTCCCACCGCGGTGTTGTAAGCAAGCGTGACATAAGAAAACACCTCGTTTCATGTATTGTGCTCCACGTCAAAATAAATGGAGATTATGTCTGCGATTGTTTTGTTTAGTCTTTCCGTTAGTCCATTTGTCCGCTCCGGTGTCCCCAAGTGCCAATGAGTCGTGCCTTTCGATAATAACGTTTTGGTTGTTGGTAAGCGCAACAAGGGTGCTTTTGCGATGCGCAGCGTCAGGAGAGCGGGAGCGTTCAGTCGTTTTTTGGAGGCTCTCTACTTCGGTCGTGTTAGGAAACGCCACCTCCAGGCGTTGCCGCACTTAGTTTTCTCGGCAAGAGAGGGGGTACAGGCTATCGCGCTTGGAGCGGCGGAAGGGCGACAACGCACGTCGAGGCGAAGGTGTACGGGAATTACGTCGTAAGTTGGGCACCGGGGACAGAGGTAGTTGGTGTACCCCTCAATGTCCGTACTCACTCCCTGAGGCGAGATCACGGGTCGCACGGCGCGAAATCTCGCAGTCCCATTTGTCGGTATGGACGCCTCCGGAATGTGGTCTACATCGCCGCAGTGATAACATCGGTCGTCAAGCGGCCGTGCGTCACACATCCGACTTCCTAGGGTATAGTTGTTCGGTGCAGACGATCTGGAGCTTCCCTTCCGGAAAGTCTGCGCCGTTGATAGGGCACGTCGTGGTGGCGCCGAATACTGCCGGGCAGCGGACAGCTTGCGCCGGTCTCCGAGGTACAGCGGTGTAGGGAAGAGAGGGCTCCTGGTGTGTTGCTACGCTGGCAGAAGTCTTCGGTTGGAATGTCCCATGAACTTCATCACCGAGAAATATGGTTATCGACCGCGAAGCAGGCTGGTTGGCAGTGGTCAGGAGCGTTTTGACTTCCACTTGGACTACGTTCTGGATGATCTGGTGGATGTCCGGTGTTTTTCTGCTGTATGGCGAGAAGGCTCAGAAGCTGGGAAGTCTGTGTTAGTGGGAGGCTCGTGCCTGAAAGGCGCGGTGAATATTTGATGCCTCAGGGATTCAACCTTCAATGGTGGTAGGCGAGGCCCGCGCAGTTTTCCGAAGATGTTTTCTTTCGCTAACCGTTTCAGGACCCGCAGCTATTTCTTTTCGGGAGCTTTTGTGTCGGCGCAAATTATGAGGAGGTGAACATCTCCGATGAAATTTATGACACAGTCGTTTGGCCTTTTTGTTTCTTGCTTGAAGAAGTTCCTTCGACCTGGTGATGTCGCTGCTGGCTGGGAAAGGTGTGTCGAAGCTCGGCCTGGAAGTCTTTTCACGACAAAACCGACGCTTCGTGCTTTTCGAACCAGGTGTGTGGGGTGCATATCAAAGCGATGTAGACATTTCGTAGGCTCTGCTCAGGCCCCCGTTTGTTGAAAAGAGCGACTCGCTCGTACTGGCTCAACCAGTCCTCCGCATCTTCATGCAGATCTCCACTGAAATTCACCGGCGTCCGTGGTTGGGCCTGCCCTTAGATGATGTACGTTGGTGGAATTCGTTTTGCTGCGACGTGGTGCCCATCGTCGGCACCTTTTTCTTATCGGCTCCTCTGGTAGTTGACCGAACTCCGGGGGCTTGCCTTGGCTCCGGCGGCTGGCTCGGGTCTTTGATTCTTCAACAACGATTAATTATCAGGTACAAGAAATGAATCGGGCCCGACAGATCTCCTAAGAGAACGTTACACGGGAGTGAAAAGCGGTTCCTTGCACTTCCACCAAAATGTGAGGAATGTCAATGATGATTCAACGCAAACTGAACATTTAGTGGGGTGATTTTGTGCCTAAAACAATATAAAAAAATCATAAGCCATTCCGCTTTGTGAAGTTGGATGACGAGCGAAGATGTTTAGCACACGACACAGACATGACAGAATTTTGACCAAGGGTACGAACACATTTCTGGTCCTGATCGGCATCATCGTGACGAAAGGTACGCACACAGATATATTGTTGTCTTAATCAGTGGTCATTATTTTGTGTCGACGACTATCGTCACCCCGAAGAGCCGGAGGAAACTAGACACGCGCGACGGGACCGCAACCACGCGGAAAGTAGACCACCACGACGGGACTGCTACCCCGGGAGAGCGGGAGGAATGTAAAATTGTCCCGCAAGCGCATTGAACGAAAACAAAGAGAGGGCGGTGCAATCGCAGACATGGCCGACGCGGGTCGCACAGCGGAAAATCTTTGAGAAACCTTTATATCAACCTGAGAGTCTACTGATCTTGAAAATTGTGCCCATTAGTAACTACTCTACTAAATAGACCTAATGCTAAATTACCCAAGGATGAAGGAGAATGCGAAAAATGGTGTTCCACGCGCCGCACGTGCCGGCGTCTGTTGCAGTAACTGTTCTAAAGCAAAAGCCTAAAACAATTGGCATCTTGCATTCGCTTTCATCAACGCTTTATCTGGGCAATTCACTTCGTGTGACCGAAGCCAAATATTCGTAAGCATACATTACACTTAAGACGTAAAAGTCTCAAATAACCTTCTTGACAAATCCAACAATCTTTGCCGTGGGGCCGATGTTCAAACATACAATGATAGACGGGTTGAACCTTGTTAACCATGTTTGAAATATAACCTGCAGGTTTGGGTTCCTCTGACATCGTGAATAAAGAGAACATGAAACGAGTTGTCGGATAAACAGATGTGACAACCCATGTCCTCCTTTGGAAGGACGCAGAAAAAAATATCTTCGCATCGGCTTTCCTGCACTCTTCTAAATTAACAAAGCAAACATCCTATGCATCTTTTGAATACAGCTTTGTGTGCAGTATAATACCTGCAACATGCGCCAAAGTTTTGCGATCAAAACAATCTTACACATTGTAGCTCTTGCAATAATTGACGTGTTGCGACCACCCCATTTACCCATAAGTTATTTTAAATATTTTGTAACGCCGTCCCAATGTGGCGTGCTTCCCTTCTAAAGATCCAGAGGAGCCCCAAGGTACTTTTTTGTAGTGAGGCTCCACTAAATGCCCTCAAAAAATGTCATTGTCATTGCCCACTCACCGCACCATACGCCAAGACACTTCGCCTTATTGATCTGGGCGCATGTCAAATAACATCACTTTTCACATAACCAAAAAAAGATGTCACACTACTTTTCTTCTTACAAAACACAGCAATATCGTCGGCATTTGCTATAACTTTTACTTCTGCGCTTTACATGGTAAACCCCTCCACGTGCTCGTTTTCTAGGATGCTCAAACATAGCAGATCAAGATAAAGTGTAAGCACAATGGTGACATCGGGCACCCCTGCCGCATAAAATAACATGCATTCATCTTTTTAGTAACGGAGTTTTTATATCCAATCGTGTGGTGCATCCAGTGTACGCCATCTTAAAGCCTTTACAAATAACGTTCCTAATATTAGCTTTAGAAAAAATATGTAATAGTGTTACATGACACACTCTGTGAAAAGCCTTCCCCTGATCATTGCAAGCTGACTTCCCTCGGAATCGGCACTTTGGATAATTGATCCAACGACATGAATGTTTTTCTGGATAGTGTTGCCTTTAACCCCACAAGTCTGCGCGTCACCCCCCCCCCCTCCTCCGCTCCATAGATCAGTCACTAGGTGTTGGATTTCTCTAGGCAAAATCCTTCCCAATATTTTGTAACCACCGTTACTTAACGCTATCGGGAGGTAGCACGACGGCTGTCGTCTTTTAAGAATGTGGTTTCATTTTGGTATTTTATCATGCGCGACTGTAAGTCCGAAGGTGGTAACGCATAAAGTTCATAAGTTTCCCGTAAAACTTCAAGGCAATAAGAAGAAAGCTGGGCGCGGAAGTGCTGATAGAGCTCAGTTCTGTACAGAGACCGGCAGGACCAGGCGTTTTGTGGGCGGCCAGTCCTTCCATGGATCTATCAATCACCGTGAGTGTGCTGGGTTCTTCCATCCACTCTTTCGCTTCTTGCAAGAGCTCTGGTGCTGTCCGGAACAGAATATTGATGGCCGTAAAGTCCTTTGACATGTCCTTGCCTCCAAACTGTGTGAAATAGTAGGCAATAAACCATGTTTAAACCATTCGACCACGCACGCGCTAGCTCGTCGACGCGCGTTGCAATATAAAATCAAAATAATTAAAAAAATGTATTGTCCATTTATTTGTTTCGAGAAGACTGAACATCATCTTTTTCAATTCTGACCAAGTGCGAAACACGATATTTCCGAACTTCGTAAGTAAAAGAAGACAGGAAATGGAAAGATAACTAACTGGTTTGATCACTTGACGTGATATATAAGGATTGAGAAAATAGTTCAAGAAAATGCAAAGTAGAAAAACTCTTTACACAAAATATTCGACCAGCTTACAAGAAACTTGTTTTTACCGGTAGAGGATTACTTTCATGAAATGAGCAAACAAATGTTCAGTGAACTTCACTGTACCTGCGATGGCCGCGAAGTACTTTACATTGAATACATATACGCAAGGAACAGCATCTTTACTTCTTTTTTCGCTGTGCTGATGCCTCCTACAGTCCGAACAACATCCACAAAATGTATAAATATATGCTAAGATGCAGTTCGATAACTGGTGTCAGGATCTGGACATCGTTTATAAATACCTTTAAAATCAAAACACGAAACGAAACAAAAACAAATTAAAAATATACCAAGAAAAACAAAAACAAAATCATTGCGCATGGCTGGTTTTCGAGGTGAGAAGAGGCTCTTTACAATTCAACCAAACCAATAAACAAAAGAAAGTAAACTTTCTTTTCTAGCACTCAGGCGCTGACTGTACGCAGACCGTGTAATGGAATACCTCAAACAGAAACTCTGCCGTCTTAAGCGGTAGCTTCTACGCTCACAAGGTGCTGTCAAATACGAAAAACACATGAATTACTTGGGTCTGGTGGGGCATAGACTAGTTAAAACAATTCACTAAACAAAAAACACCAAGAAAATTAAAAAAAAATCTGACATGTAAACATGCGTGCAAGCGGTTATGGGAGCTGCACGGCCTCTTGCATCGTTGGTGGGACGGGGAATTCCTACGTGCTATGGTGCTTGTATCGATACTCATCAGCAGAACACTTACCGACGACAACACACCCAGTCAAAGATCGGGAAGCAACGCCGTGATTCCCCAGTTGCGGCATATCTAGCTCACGCCACGAATCTCTGCCTAACGTCGCTAACCCTTATTTTTCAAATTCGCCGAAGCGTTCACCAAACCAACTAGCCCAAATCCAAACCCTTCTGCACCAAAGTCTAGTTCTTAGAACCACCTGAATTGTAGGCCGTGCCGGAGTCGGCAGTCCAACCTGCAGGTTTACATTTCCCTAGCTTGACATTTATGACTTTCTTTCAAGGGCACATCCCTCCCTAAAACGGGACGCCTCTGGCCAGAAGGGAGGTCACAGCTTAAAACAGAACCCCTTGTAGCCTTCTTGGCGCCCAGGGAATATCGCTTGATCAAAACCCGGTGTGTCGCCTTATGAACAGAAATATAAACACACCAAAAACAAGAACTCTGTGACAATCGTAACAAAAAACACCATGAATTTCCTTTTACATGGCTGCTTGCTCCCAGCGAAGTTACCCAAGTTTATCCAATGTGTTCAAAAACGAATCCGCTTAAGGAAAGAATCGGCCCAACTTCCGAAAATATCGTTTCCCTATTTCCCTCGCCCAAAAATTAAAATGTTCTCCTCTCTCCATGCCGGCCACCAAGCCATACATGTTTTATTTTTTTTGACAGAAGGTTATTTACAATTAGGAAGCGCCCTTCGAAACCGTTCTACTTTGAAATTTGAGCTTTCTTAGCACAAAGAACAATTTACAGTTGAAAAGCAACGGGACTGGGACATAAGAAAAAAGACGAATAGAACACAAGACAGCAGCAGTCTTGTGTTCTTTTCGTCTATTTGTCCTTGTCGAGTCGCGCCGTTTTTTAACATGAACTCTTACCAACTTTCCCAGTTATCTATCCTAAACATTTTCCTGTTCGTTTGGCACTTTTTTCTTTTAGAGTGTAGGTTGTGTGGTCCCCAAGCGTGAAGTCGTGGAACAGTTCGGGTATGATGTGCAGTAAAGGGAAGAGGGGTGGTTTTGCGCTGTGCTGACCCTCCCAACGTGCCTGTGGTGCATAGCTGACCAGACGGGCATGCACGGGGACGGTCCGTGTGGACGATGTTGTGTCCTAAGGGTTCCTGATTATACCGGCTAGTAGGTGGTCGGGTGCTGAACCGGTCCACCACCCATCGAGACTGCGGGGTTTTCGCTCGCAGTCTAAGACGTGGTTCATCTGCGAAGAACAAAATGACAGATGTGACGAAAAAACAAAGTAACAAGTCTGGAAGTACAAGGAGAGATTTTGAGAGGTTTTCATGAACTAAACCACATATGTGCAACAAAGACAGACCCACAGGAAAGAGAGGGTCGCCTCACTCTCCTTCGTGACAGGCGGGAACACAGCAAGCACAAAAGGATGTGAGAATCATTTGTTGGGACACCGCAGGCCCAGGTTCTACCGCTGGGTCAGGTTCCATGAACCAGGAGATAGATAAGGATCGGAACGGCCGGGACCTGCAAAGGAACTTCTCTGAACAAAGTATTGGTTACACTCCAAAACGTGGATTGGCACGTACTTTTGTGAACCACGCAGTCAACGCGAAAGGCTATATCCCAATTGTTTGCAATAGACGCAAAGAAGGCTCTCGAAGCGTTGCTGAGAAGGTGTGGACGTAGGAGCACCGGGTCTCCAATATAGGCTGAACATCGCGGCGGCCCTGGTCGTAGTGTCTTACTGGGCGGCCCGTTGAAGTCCTGGGGCGTCGAGAGTTTCTTGGGCCCCTCATACACCTGCAGAAAGCTTATGGTGGACGTTCTGGGTGAACTAGGCGTAATGTCGTCCGTCCTGCGCAGTATCTGTGTAGGAAAAGAAGTTTTCCAGGAGAAAGTTCAGCTCCTTACCAAAGTTGAAGCACGCAGGGATAAAACCTGTCGCTCGGTTTACCGTAGCGCGCGTAGCACACGCCATCTTGTCGAGTTTGGCGTTCAAGTCTTTGCAAAGGGCTGTTTGAGCAATCAACAGCATATTGAGGTTAGAGTTAACTCTATCCGTGATATTGGCTTGCGGGTGATATGGTAGAGTCAGCATGGGCCATATTTAAAAGTACAGCACAGGTGTCGACGAAGATCCTGTTGCGAAAGTACGTAGCACCATCCGTGATTACCTCTGCAGCAAAGCCGAATCTAGTGAAAATAGCAAGAACACAATCGCAGATTCTCTGCGAAATTGGCTTCCTTAAGGGGAACAATTCGACCCACTTTGGAAAATTATCAGTCGAAACAAGTATATACTGGTTAAAGCGTTGACTATCTGGAAATGATCCCATTTCAACATAAGGAACAGTCTGCCAAGGATTGTGACTTGCGATTGGCTATATAAATGCGGGTCGCTGACCTCAACTTTGCGTAACGTTTTGACGCACTAGACAACGGCGACCGTACTTCACTGCATCCTGCCTAATTCCTGACCAAGTCGCAACAAAACATAACTTATCAAAACTATTTCTGCCGCTGCTGTGACCCGCAAAGGCTGAATCTTGGAAGTACCTCATGAACGGCTTGCAAAGTTTCCTAGGTAACGCGATCCTGAAGGGCGATTCATCAGCGTCGTCGTCTGCTTGGGGGATGTAGCAGAGAAGTTGGTCATCGCTCAGCAGGTACGAGTCGTACTCACCATCGCTCCCAGTGCATTTGCTCCCTGTTCTGGAAGTTTTTGCACGCGCGTCGACAAATTCCGCGCTCCTGCTTTGCCTTGCGAAGTTATGCTCGGCTCAGAAACGTCACCCATCGTGACTCCGATGTGTCTACAACGATGGCAGTTAATCCCACCAAGGCTGGTTTTCCTAAGAAGAAGCGACCTGGAAAGAAGCAGGTTGCTGCGCGTCTGCCATAACGTTAGTACTTTCTTTCTGTATGCAGTGATGTAGTCGTACACCTGTAATGTCAGAGCCCATACACTTACGAGGCGGCCGTGTAGATTTCGATCATTTCACAGCCCGGAAAGCGCGTGGTGAACCGCGTGGATTTCACAATATTCCCCGTGAAGACACATGCTGCAATTTTGGAGGGCAAAGATAGTGGCGAGAAACCCTCGCTCTTACGGTGTACTTAGGTTCGTCAGCTGTCAGCGTGCGGCTGCCGACATACACTGGCCGAAGAGCACAGCTATGTTCCTGAAGCAGGAATGCGCAAAGTTTCGTTTCGCTGATATCTACAACACACAATCTGTTAAGAAACTTTTTCAAAGCAGCGTCGGACATCAAATTATATAACGAAAAATATGCGTGCTCTTGCTTTCTTTCATCAACGGCACTTTTGTACATCGCGCAGAAGCAAATTCAAAAGTTTATTAACCTCGGCGAAGTGAGGGATGAATTGGCTATAATATACAATAAATCCAAAAAAAGCGTTGTAATATCTCGATGTCATGCGGCCCCGGGAAATTAATTATTGCTCAGCGGTGGTGCTCATTGGGTCGAAAAACTCAGTTACCCATTGTAAAACCAAGAAGAAGAATTTGCGCTGAAGCGAGTTTCATCAGCCCGGGATAAACTTTTATGCAGGCAGATTGCTATCGGTCGAGGACAATCGGAACATGCTTAATGTGCGATTCAACGGAATTCTAAAATAAACATCAAACATAGAGGACATCGCGAACTTTTACACCGTGTCGCCGAGAATAATGTTCATTCACCGGTGACAACTAGCTGGCATATTCCAAATGCCATATGGTAGGCCCGTGAACTCAAACACTGTCTTCGTGACAAGTTATAGTGGTTTTCGGTACGTTAGCTGGATCTATCGTAAATTTGCATACTGTCTCGACCGCAGTCAAGCTTGCTGAATACGTTTTCATAGCCGATCGCGTACATAATTGAGTCGCTCGCGGATGAAATGTATGAATCTTTCACTGTAACAGACTTGAAGCGGCAGTAATCCACGCAGTGTCGTACTGGGCCGCATTGCTTTTGGCACCAAGACGGTGGAGAGGCCCAGGAACTCTGGGACTCGCTCGCAGCTCCGGCGTTAAGCATTTTATGTGACGTTGCAACTATGAGGGCTCGATTGTGAACGCTGAGTGGTTTGGGTTGCACCGCAGTGGCCGAGGGTCCCCAGCCCTAATACGACGTGGCGGCACGTTGGTATTGCCCGGGACTTCCGTGAACATTGACGCCGAAGGCTGCTAGGTGCACGCCAGCTGTTCTTTTTGTAAGCTGTATACCCAAGACGTAATTAGGGCATCTCTAACGCCGAAATAAAGGGCATCGGAAGTCTATTTTCTGAACAGGGCCGGGAGGGTAGAGCCGGTAATGGAGTACTCTCGCCTGGTAAAGGGGGTGACGTCAGGTTGGCTTCCTAGTTAGTTGCCTCAAGCAGCAAAGTAGAGCGAGATATATATGCCTGCGATGAAGTATCACCCTCCTAAAAAAAGCACTATAACCTATGGCTATCCGGGTTATGATACATGAAATCAACCTGGATTCTATCTGAATATCAGGTTTTTAGAAATATCGCGTTTTGTCTGAAATCATTTTTTCGAGTTTCAAAAAACAGATTTTGGCGTATTATATTGCAGGCACTAAAAAGTTTTACTGGGTTCTCCGGTATGGTGGCCTAATATATCGGCATGCCAAACCCGATACATAAAGAAAACGCTGCCATCTTTTATTTTTTCAGAAGAAAAGTGGATCCTTACAGCGCCGTCAGCTTTTATAGCTAAACATTAAGCCAACTGCAAATGCGAACTAAATGGACAGAGCTTTTTTTATTTTTACTCCTCAAAAACCACGTGTTCAAACGAATTACATGAAAACACTTAAAACTGCTTGCGTGTAGGAATGCGAGAGCATCCCCACAGTCAGCGCTCCTAGAAGCAGCGCGCCTTGCTGTCCTCCAACGCGCCAAGGAGAGTGGACAGCGCGCCCCACTTCTCTGTGTCGCGACATGGCTTAAAACAGAGTGTTAAACATGCGATACTATAGTTCACAAGAGGAGGCAGCGGAAATTACCCCTTTGGGCTTCCGGCGATCCTTTCCCGTTTACCGTTGTGCAGGCCGCAACACCAAGAAGAG
Organism: Ixodes ricinus; assembly: GCA_037355805.1. Classification (NCBI taxonomy): domain Eukaryota; kingdom Metazoa; phylum Arthropoda; class Arachnida; order Ixodida; family Ixodidae; genus Ixodes; species Ixodes ricinus. Next base: position 36,045 of record JAZHYW010010208.1, on the reverse strand, counting down.
GGCTTCTCTGCGGGGTGGCGTTCCTCGTAACTATGACGCGTAGGAGCCAATGGTAATTTATTGCTCATTTCTTTCAGCCGGACTTTAGGTGCCGTTTCGCTCACCAAGAATCAAGCTACCTTTTTTCGTGGTTACAGACAACGTCGACATTGCTTCTTGGGCTTTTAATGTTTTCACTTTATAAAATAAACTCTAGCACCGGTATCAAAGTATGGCAAAAGTGACGCCGAGTGAACAAATTGTCATGTATGTCACACATTGAAAAGGGCATGCATGAGAAAGAAGGGAGGAGCGCTGGCGACTCACCCCTCCTAGGACCAGTAGCGGCTGTTGGTGGAGAGATCTCAGGGTTCAGTGCCCCTAGCCTAGTTGGATTTCCTGGTTCAGCAGCCATCGCTGCTCTTGAGACCATCGGTGTGGGCACTGGCTGCGTAAGTGGCCATGGCGTCCGAATTTGAAGCAAGTGTCTGACTGTCGCTGCGGTCCCTTCTTGCCTCATCCTATCCTCCCCCCCCCCCCATCACCAAGGGCCTATCGGCTACGCTGCTTGACGTTCGCGTTGGTAGTCATGATTCCTGTGTTCACCCCGAAGGAAGTACAATCGACCATTTTCGGATTTGCGCGGCGCCCGCGACGAGCTCTGGCTTATGTGCGGGCTATAAGGGGACAAGCCCCAGGCACCGCGGTCCTCACTTTTTGCAATAGAGTGCGAGGCTCAACCCTTGCGCCAGCCGATGTTGCAGCACCAAGCCTCCCGCCGCCCACATAATTACATTCATGGGTGTTGAGTGTGCGGGGCAATTTTCCATGGCGCAGACTTCTTCAGGCAGGCAGTGAGTCGGGCGGGCGCTGTCGACGTCGTAAGGTTGACTTGTGGGAGGTGTCCACACACAGGAAATTCGAGGGTGTCTGCAGCTGGAGATGGCGGCGTGCACTCGTCACTGCGCAGGTGGACTTCTTGCGCGCCACGTGCAACCGGGACGAGGTCTTTGGCGGTTGCAAAGTTCCGCCCATGTACATATGTGTGTCCGTGAGGGTGACATTGTTCTATGATGCGTTCGACCCTGTTCGCCCCGGGAGAAGCTCGCTCTACTTGGTTATAGAGATCTTGCATTCTCCGGATATACCCCACGACGCCTTCATCCGCGTGCTGCGAGCGACGCTTGAACCAGAGCTGGAGCCTGCAATTGCACGCCGCTGGCGGCAACTCACCGAGTTGCAGCCAGCAGTGGTTACTGGTGGTGTGCTGTCGAGCAGTTGGTCTCGAACGCTAGGTCTAAGCGCCGAAGCCGCGGGTGAGCCCCGGAGACGAGAGAAAGACGTCCGTTTTAAACGAGAGAATAAGTATTTAATAACAAACACGGCCAGCTGCGCAGTGGCACGGCTGGCTCAGAACGCTAAGGAACGCGAGTGCCTAAAGAGCTTCGTTCGCGCTGGCAAGGATGCGCATCCCTCCTTCGAAGCAGTGTAACACTAAACCAAACCACAAACGAGTTAGTGTGCATCGCAGCCATACCTTCTGGGTGCAAGCGCTTGACGTCCCGAACGAGTCACAGTTCGAGCTTCTCGGCCACTGGCTTGAGGTGGCCCTGATGCAGTGGAGCGCGCCTCGGGTGTACCCGATACCACCGGGCTTGGTTGTGAAGTAAGTCGAACTGGTGAACTCTGAATCTGTGGAGTCGTCTGGCCCTGATCCTCTACATTAACTGAAAAAGAAGAGTTTCGTAGCGTCTTTAGTTAGTTGGGACGAATGCGACGCATGAACAAGGGCTCTACTGTTGCGTCTCAGTTCACCTGAGTCAGTCTGTACCCAGTATGACCTCGGGGTCACCACGTGACGCTTCACAACCCAGTAACACTTAAAATCCTAAATCCACGCCCGATCACCAGAATGAAGGTCTGGAAGTCGTCTGACGGTTTCTCGTCGATTATAGTTTACCGCTGCCGCACCTTGCGTCATAAGTCGACATTTGTGACTCGTTCCTGAGTCACTTGTTTCTGCTGCAGCAGAGCAGAGAGCAGCGGCGTCGTTGTCCCCAAGCGTTGCCCCATCAGGTTCTCTGCAGTGCTCGCTTCTGTAGGGCCTGGAGTACTGCGGTAGGCGAGCAGCGAGATATAGAAATCTTACACCTTTTGGAGCAGATTCTTCACAGTCTGGACCATTGCACGGTCTCTCTGTTCGCCTGAGGAAATTTATGACTGCTTGTGACATTGTAAATGCCATAATGGTTCGCAGAGTCGTAGATGAGCTTCGAAGCGTACTGAGGTCTGTTGTTGGAGATGACCTTTCCCTTAATTTCATGCCGGGAAAACATGCTCTTTAAGCGATGGACCACAACTTCCGCTGTGGTAGAGGAGAGTTGCACGACGTTTGGGTATCGGGACCTGTAATCTACTACAAGAACGTAGGGGCGGTTTTAGAGCTAAAACAAGTCTGTTCTGACAAGCTGGTATGGACGTGTTGGAGATGGCATAGACAGTAAAGGTTCAGCACGCTGCTGTCAAACTTCCCACTCAAATATCACACTTCTCTATACTTCAGGAGAGTTCGGAAACAAATCGGGGCCACCACACTGACTCTTTTGCCATGTATCTGCACTTGTACAGTCCTTCGTGTCCGTCGTAAAGGAACTCTAACACTTCTTGGCACAGTTCCTCTGGGATGATCAGTGGTATGCCTTCGAGAAGAAGGTTTTCACACCAAGGAACGGAGCTATGCCCCTGCTAGAATACACTCATCACTGGAGGTAATATTGTCTTTTTTGGTCATCCACTTTACAATACTGCAGCAGCAGCTGCTAGATTGGGTCACGACATTAAGGTTCCAAAACTTTCTTCAGCATCCCTGCATGGTAACCTAGCAAGGTGCCTTGTGCGAATGCAGTGACCTCGTTGACTGTGAGGGTGTCTATTGAAGTAGTTAATGTTGTGAGAGGTGCACGCGTCAAAAAATTAGCAGTTGCAATTCCTTTTAATATTAGGTAGACCTTCTTGAAACGAAATCGCATCAAGCGTATCCGGAAACGTTGAATGCGTGGGGGAAGAGTGTCCAATGATGACTTGGCAAGCAACGTGACCAAAAGTTGGCGGTCCATTTGGAATATGGCCCCCAAGACCAAAAAGCAGTCTGAGAACATTTCTGCTGCGCAGGTGAGCGCCAACGCCTCGATTTCCATTTGTGCGTAGCATGTCTTGGCTTGTGTTAGGGCGTGAGGCGCGAATGCCACTAAACTTTGCTGGCCGTGCGGTTGGATCTCCAACACCACTGCTCTAAGACCAAAAGTAGGTTAGTCCGCAGACATCACTGTTTGGAGCTTTGGGTTCTACTTAGCAACACAGCTAGTCGAACAGATGAGATGCTTCGGTTGTTTCACAGACTGCTACTGTGATGAACCCGAAGTCCAAGCGGAACTTTTGCTGAGCAGTTCACGCATGGGCGCTGTGATCGTTGCCAGGTTAGCCAGAAACCGGGCAAGGTGGTTTGCCATCCGAGGATGCTTCGCACAACAGATACATCCTTCGGTGGTTGGAGATCCTGGATGGCTTGAAGTCTCTTCGGATCTGGTTTGAACCCGTGCTCATTGATGACGTGTCCAAGGAATTTAACTTATTTGAGACCAAACACGAACTTATGAGGGTTTAGCGTTACTCGGACTGTTTGGAAACGCTTCAAAGTGCTTTCCAGTTTCCGATCGTGTTTTCGGAGTCCTTTCAAAAAATAAGGCATCGTTCATCATGTTGACAACACCAGACAGTCTGCTCAGGACTTATTGCACTGCGTTCTGAAAGTGTTCTGGGGCCCATGTGATTCCTAAACATAGCCTCGTGAAGCAGAACCTTCTTACAGGAGTGACAAAAATCAATAGCTCTTCGTATTCGGGGTCCAACTTGATTTGGTAGAAACCCGCTTTTGCATCGAGCTTTGAGAACACTCGAGTCTCTTCCAGGAGTACAAGAGCCTCGTCGACAGTAGACAAAATGAAGTGCTCTCGCAACACTGCTGAGTCCAGTTGAGTGAGGTCCACTCTCACTCGAACTTGCCCCGATAGTTTCAGTATCTGAACAATGTCAGCCCACCAAGGTGTAGGGTTCACCGCCGCTCGGATGACGCCTTGTTATTCAATCTTTTTCATCTCTACTACCGCGTCCTGTGGCGGAATTGGCACTCGTCGAGACTTGCTTAAAGCGTACGGTACAACAGATGGATCGAGTTTGATCAAGTAGGTGCCAAGAAATGTTTCAAGTCCAGTGAATAGCTCTGGATACCGTTGTTTCCACCCTCGGTCACTGCTTGCGACGCCGTTCATGAACGTGACCATGCCCAGAGGCTCGATTTCAGGGAGACCAAGCATAGCGGAGCGCAAAGGCCCTATGACGTACAACACGTGTTGACTCTCCTGATCCTTTCAGCGGATATTACCCGGTCAGAACTTGATCTGCCTGTTCGAGATGACTTGGATCACCGCGGAATAGTGCTGGCACTGCCGATACTTCGGCACCCGAGTCGATCTTTGGTGATAAGGACACACCATTGACTGTAACATCAGCAAATTGCAACCTTTCTCCTTCGTTTACGCAGGAATCCAGAAACCAGGTGTCACTGACCTGCTGAACTGACGAAACTGTGCGACGATCGTGGTGACCGCGCTGAGATTTTTTGCGCACCTTGTCGAAGTGTCCGCGGTTGTTACAGATAAAGCACTGGACACCAAACGCTGGGTATTGAGCGAGCATGAAAGTTCTGCCCGCGAAACTGACAAGGCGACCTGCCGCAGTCAGAAGGTTCTTGGAGCCGTATCAAAGACTGCTGCGTAGGCTCGCATTTCGGAGCGTTCGCTGTCTTTCGGCGAAACACCGCGTCCAATTCGGCGTCCTGGTGCCGCACCGCTCTTGGCGTCCTATTGACGTGAAAAACTTGCTGGTGGCGACAAACCGTTTCACGCAGCCTTGCTTTAGCCAAAGCTGCCTTGAGCGTCAGGTGGGAGTCCATTTGTAGGTGTTTAGAGAGCACCTTGTCGCGAAGTCCAAGAATGAAACGGTCTCGCACCATGCGTTCGGTAAGGTCGCCAATGTATCATTTCTCCACCAGCATCTGTTTTAGAGACTCGTACTGATCCACCGCTTATCCGGCTTCCTCCGTTCGCCGGTGAAAACAGGCGCTGCCGTAATCTGCGTTGTAAACCTGATGAGGGGTGTTGTTTCAAGACTGGTGGCGTCGCTGCGTTTCCATGGAAGCTAAGCCTTTTTTTTACTTTTTCCTTAGATAAATTTTTTATTTGCAAATTTTACACAAAACAATGCACAAAATCGTAGCGCGATAGGTTAAGAAAGCGAATCTTGCGGTCTATTAAAGAGCCTGGCCTCTCCTTGAATCAGCATATATAATGCGCAGGGCCCTCTTTGTCTTGGGAGAAGCTCGCTCTGCTCGGTTGTAGAGATCTTGAATAAACCTGATCTGCCACGCAACCGCGTTATCCGGGTGAGGCGACGACGCTTGAGCTAGCGCTTGATCCTGGAATCATTCGCCACTGGCATAATCTCATTGAGGAAGGCACCGCAGAATGCCGAGAGAGAAGTTTGGCTGGCTGCTCTTCCCACAAACATCTTGCCCTCGGCCGTAGTTCCATAGAGTTCCACGCTCCGAGGTGCCGAAATTCGGGCGTAGACACCAAGTTCCTCTAAAGGGTATGCAAAAAACTTCCTTTATTCAAATACCGTGTAGACGGGAACCATGAGCCGAGGGCAGGGGTGGATTCAGAAATTTCCTGAGGGGGTGGGGGGGGGCGGTCAGGTGTTGGTTATCGTACCATATGTTTATGAACCCCTCCCGCTCTCCTTCGTTTTACGCCCTAAATTTGAAACATGCAGAAATCAAGAGGGTGGTCAGGACATCCGACCCCCTCTGAAACACTCCTTTGAAACACGCGTTTGAAACACTCTGCTTGGTAGTGTTATAATCGTCTTGCCTTCACCAAAAAAAAGAACGTCAAAAAATTTACACGATTATCTCAACAGCATCCAATATCCGCCCTCCGCCGCCATGGCTGCCGTGATGGCGCGTCCAGTGCCATGGCTGCCGTAATGGCGCTACAAAACCCCACTCGCAGTCGGGTTAATAGCTCAGAAAGTGTTCGAGCCTTCATCTAGTTTTAGAATGTGTAATTAAAAATAAAACGGTTTTTAATGGTGATAATAACTAATGTATAAATAATTAGGCACCATTGCGCCACCTCCTGCGTGTTGTGAATCCTAAAAGCTGGGCCGCGATAGGGACTCAGTGGACACTTTCTACGTTTACTATATTAATGAATGGTTAATTGGCGCAGCAGCAACGCGTGCTGTAATGCGCCAAGCCGACAGTATTTGAGCATACTTTGACAATAATTACAACGAGTTTACAAAGGTATGAATTATAAATATATATATATACAGTTTGTTTTAAAAAATATAAAACACGCCTGAGCGGTATCAAAGTTTTATCACCAAGAAAAAACGAAGGATGCATTGGAAGATGGTATTTAAAGAGTTCGGGAACGTATGCTTGACGTAGTAGACGATGAGATGGATATTGCCATAAAATGTGTAAAATGGTAAAATGCTCTCGACAATGGCCGTACAGTGTAACATATTAACCACTAAGCTAATGCTGATATTTCAAGCCTGAGATACTTAATGTTAAACGGCATATGAGGAGCCACATGAAACGTTTCCTGTTAAAAAGCACTCCGAAATACTCAGAGTGGGCTTGATAATGTTGAGTTTGTTGCTCCACTCTGTAGTACATTGAGCTGTCATGTGTAAAAATTGAACTTCCTCAAAATATGTTTCAGATCCTGGTCGGGTAAGCCATTATATGTTATTGATGAGTCTCGAGCAGACACGTCTAATGTTTTCCCTCCTTCATTGCCCACAATACCAAAATGACATGGCAACCTGCAAAACTCTATGTCCCAAACCCGTCGGAGGACCCTGTTGATTTGAACACGTAGAGGTTTAAAAGGAAATTCTTTGTAGGCATCAGGGTGACACAGCCAGTAAGGCGATTTGTGAATCAACGCAACTAAAATGTTTTTAATGTTGATGTGCCAAGTATATTTTAGACAGCTAGTAAAAAATAGAACTCTGCAGTGAAAACTCTTGCCCTTCCGTCAGCTCAAATGGCTTTCTGTACGAACTAGAGTACGGAGTACTTCCTGCAAAGATGACGATTGAAAATCATATGTATAAAAATCCGTGTGGTCGCCATATTTTGGTTGCAGTGAGAAGAACAACTGCTGGGGGATTTGTGGTGAAATAGTTCTCTTAATTTATTGTTGTCAGAGACCAGTCACCAATATTTAGCGGAGCATTCCATGGAGTAACCCTATCAGTTGCCTTAAGCATGGCAACCCCTTGGGGAATATTAAGAGATTGACAAGTATTTCGCAAAATGTGGCTTAATGGTCTAACAAAGTTAGGCTTGTTTTCAAAAAGTTTTGAACTTTTGGAACTAGGTATGGCTCTTTAGGATGCCTATTTCGGACACGAAAATAATTTGTGAGCATAACAGAGGCAGTATCGAGAGATTTTTCATGCAAATTTGCATAAACATTCTCTCAAGAGATGTGGGGAATGCAGGTATAGGAAGTCGAATGCGACGGTGAAGTATTGGGTGGAGCATCTTAAAGCACTGACAGGTCAAAATTACATTTCAGTGTCCGAAACGATTGTAAATGACGCGTGTACATTACACAAAAATGCAAAGCTTGGAAATTCCGTTTTCCTGTAGTAAAAACATCATCCGAAAGCATAGTTTAAAATGTTCGCGCTATCCGCGCAGATGCAGAGACAACAAATATTAAGTCGTCCTTCAACTCGAGTTTCTAACTCTCATTCCAAACGTTCCAAACAGAAATGTAGTGTTTTCCCGCGTAATGCGATCAACCACGCTTCAGCGTGTTTGCCGCCTTACGCGGTAAGCAGACGACGTTTTACTTTCGAGTATGACGTTTTTCTAGAGCCCTTTCAATGAACAGACATTCCTTAAAACGATGAGAGGTCAAAGAGGAGGCGCAGTAGATTGTAATGAGTGACCTCACGCGCTATGTGCACCCGGTATGCTTGAAAGGCCGCCAAACCTGAGCAACAACTGAAAGTACGCGTCACACGTTCCCAAGAACGCGCCAGAGAAGGAGACATGACTAGCTGCAATTCCTAAAGCACCACTGAAGGGTTTCGGATCGACGTCTTTTATTTGTTTTCCACACTTTGTCGACGAGGATTATGAGGTCAACCCAAACGTCAGTAAAGCGTTGGAGGTTTAAATGGTACCTCGGTTCAGACGTGGTGTCGTTCCGACAAACTTGCCGCAGCAGGTCACTTCACACAAATCAAAACATCCCAAGCTAGAGGTATGTCTACCAAATATAGAAATTCTCGTCCGGTTCTGCAACTCCATTATCATTCACACTGCAAGAGGTTCCGAGCGTCGCCTTGTTTTCCTTGGAAGGATGAAAAGCAAGGATGCGAATTTACTTCCGGTCTCCGATTTGTTTATATATTTCAAAAAAGTTTTGTAGTGCATTTGAAAATTTATAAACAAAACACGTTCTATGAATGCCCTTATGGAATCTTGAAACGTCACTACAAAGCGTTTAAATTTCATAACATATTATGCCAAAAAGGAGCGCGCTCGCGTTGGAATTTTATTCTGCCCTGTGGAAACGGTTTCGTATTTTTAGCTATGATTAGCATAGGGTTGAACAACAAAAAAACGACCTCAATAGGGGTGTCAGTGCTCCTTTAAGGTCAGGTGGCCGTATACAATTGCAACGTCGTCGTGGTGGCATCGAACTAAAAGGTTTTACACTCTACTAGCCAGCACCTTTCAGAAACCCATGTCATACTGACAACACCATTATGATGTCTGATCACGTCAAGCATTTTTGTTCAAACTCATTCAGAAGAGGCATAAATGTAGGCTTCTTGGTGATTGAATGATTTATTGGAGTTTCTTGGCACATGGGCTGCTAAGGCCAAATGTGACATTAGCATACACTGCCCGATTCAAAAGTTCATCACAAATTTAATATTGTTCAATAAAAAAATTTTGATTGCCGATCAAAACTTCTTGATGACCCATCAAACCTTCTTGATGGCCCATCAGACCTTCTTAATAGCCCATCAGACATTCTTGATTGTCCATTTGACCTTGACGGCCCATTACACATTCTTCATGTGCCATCAGAGCTTCCTGATGGTTCAACAGACATCGATGGTCCAACAAACATTATTGATAACCCATCAAACTTCATTGATGCTGTCTGATGTTCAATCAAACATTTTTGATGGTGGCTCATGGACCATTAAGGCTTCCGTTTGCAGCTCGCAGAGCGTCAAAACCTTAATGTCGTAACTGACGGACCATGATAACATTTTGATGTTGCCCGAGTGAGGCCATGGGGATACCGCGATAGACCATCAGAATGTCAAATAAGACTGATGGTGCTTCTCATAACATCTTTCGGTGGTGGAAAAACCCTGACTGTCTTCGGGAGGTCCCAGCAGTGGCCGAGAGGAGGTTCTAAGTATATCACGTTGTCGCGCATGCGTGATTCACAATCGGTGTGGAAACCTGACACCGGCGTCATTCGACGACGATTGTTCAATCCGTATTAATCTCCCTAAACAATTTTCCTAGGTTACTCAAAAAGTCACGAAGATAGCCCCTTATATTTGAGGTATGTTTTCGACACCATAGTATTCTTTTAAATTGTATTAAATTCGACTTGTCAAGCAATTTGTGGTTCCGCTTTATATGTCAAATAGATTATATTTATGATCTTAAAGACAGAGAATGAGCCTAAAGACGCACTTTGGTTATTAAAAAAATCGTTTACTCAACGGACATTTACAGTAAACTAAAGGTTCGCGATGAAAAAAGCTTACAAGTCCGCGAATGCGGTGTTACTAGGCTTACTGCGCTTTCAGGCCAACGAGGCTTATTATTTTGCACGCTGTCACAAGACGCCGTCATGCCCAGCATGGAAAATGTGGGAAGAGTGTAGATAGCCGCGTAACGGACACCAATAAAGTTTGAAGTTATGGGGTCTCGAAAGTAGTGAGTAAATTAAGCATATTTTCTTTTGTTTTGTTTTTGCAGTTTACTAATTCAACGTTCAATCATTCCTAAATAGAAGCTAAGGATGTTATAAGCAAAGCAGTAATATTGCTTTCAGCTTTTCGAAGGATTTCGGAAGGTGTACTACCTCTTCGGGTGTTCTTTATTTAAAATAATATTGGACACAAAATAAAGTGTTAATTTGTCTATAATGCAAGCTTTTTCTTCTGCCGGTATATATGTGTGATTAGAACATCATACATACCATTAGACCCTCAGACCATCGAACCATAGGCCGTCAAATGTCCCAAAATACGACAGACCATCAGATCATCAGACATCATATTATTAAACCATCAATGTCCCGAAATACGACAAACCATGAGGTCATCAAACAATATCGCCATTAAGCCATCAAGCGATCACACCATAAAAACACGCCATAAAACCACCAGACTCTCCCTGTCCCGAAATACGACTCAAGCAGTCCACCAGACAATCAGCACATTAGGAGTTTTCCTGATGGTTCTTTCGATAGACTATTGTGGTGGCAGGGGTTTGTGAGAAGAGATAAGTGGTTGTAGTTCAGGGTGGTCCAGTTGGAGTGCTGTCATGTGGCAGCCATCGAGAACGGCGACAAAATGCTCATCGTTGTCGTCTACGGTGCCGGCGAGAGCGGCCTCGATGTTGACACTGGACGGGAAATGGGTGTAATTGTGCTTCCAACCGAACTTGTTCACCACGTTCATGGCGAAACCCAACAGTTGTAGGATCCACCGGGCGAAGCGTCTTTCAAATTCGCGAGCCAGCAGAGCCACTGGTGGTTTGTAACAACGAGGAAAGAATTTCCATAGACATATCGGTGGAACTTTTTTTATTGCAATGATCACACCAAGGCACTCCATATCAGTCGTTTAGTAGTACATCTCCACGATATGCAGCGTCCTGACTTGCGTAGGCGATAGCTCGCTCTATGCCGTCCTGTTTTCGGACCAGTACCGCGCAAAGTCCGGTGTTGCTGGCATCCCTGTGGACCTCTGTTTCGGCGAACTGGTCGAAATGGCCAACAATCAGGGGCGTCTGTAGTGTTCATTTTAGCTCATCGAATGTGCGTTGGTGCTTGTTTTGACACTCAAACTTTCCGCTGTCCTTTGTTTGGTGTGTCATTGTTGCGGACAGGTTGGCAAAGTCCCGAAAAAACCGCCTGCGGTAGGCACGATTTCCAAGAAATATTATCATGGACTTCTTGTAAGATAGCGTCGAAAATGCAACTACAGCGCGCTTCGTCTCTTGGTCAGGGTGAACACCTTCGTTGCTCATGACGTGGCAAAGAAACTTTATTTGACCATAGGCAAATCTAGACTTTGTAGGCTAGAGTGAAAAACGGACGGTCTTGAAGGCTTTAAGCACGGTTCAAAGTCGTCTTAGGTGGTCGTCGAATTCCTATGGAAATACTTCGACATTGTTGAAGTAGACGAGGCAGCTCTGTCATCTAAGACCTGCCAGCATGGTATCCATGGCCTGCTGGAAGCTGGCTGGTGCTGTGCAAAGTTCAAACAGGATTACTTGGAACTCGTACAGTCCGCGGAGCTTATCGAAGGCAGTTTTTTGCGTTCACGTTTTTTTAACTTCGGTCTTCAAGTAGCCACTATTCAGGTCCATGGAGGAGAAATGTCGGGAGCGTAGGAGTCAATCTAATGTATTGTTGATGAGGGGGTGACGGATTGGAGGCTTCTTAGTCACAGTGTTAAGTCGAGGATAGTCCAACAGGAAATTTAGGGTTCCGTCCTTCTTCTTTACAAGGACGACTGGGGACGCCCATGAACTTCTTGAAGGTTCAATAATGCCGCTGTTGAGCATTTCTTGCATTTGTTTTTGAATGGCCTCTGTTTGGGGAGACCCGTTACGGCGGCCAATGCACAGGGGGTTCGACACACGTACCAAGGTCTCGCGTTTAGACGAGTAGTTTTGTGGAAGCTTGCAATACTTAGAACATAAACCATGTATATTCAACTCAGCCAAAATAAATCGGTGTTGCTCCTTGTCGACAGCCTTCATCATGACAAAATCTACAACATCAGCCTGCTCTCGGTTCTGAGGAATGGGGTCAACATTATGCAGTAAAGAGCACAAATTAGTCTCCACCGAATGACCTTGCAAAAATCCAGGCTGTTCCTTCACAATATTTCGGCGAGAATACGTGTATACGCGGTCATGTATTATAATTTGGAAACCATTTGACAGTGTACGACCTTAGGTGATTTTGGTAATAATTTAACTTCTGGAGTTTTTTTATATTTTTTTGGATTAGTAAACATTGGGTGTATTCGACACCCAAACATTTCTAGATTAGCACTTTTTTCCTAGAAGTGTAATGTCTAAACGGTCAGAGGTTCATTTCTACACCTGAGCACTAGTAAGTGCACATTACACTAAATGGGGTCAAAACAAACTTGAATCACAGATAAATTTGTTAGACTCGGGATATTGGTGAATAAACTTGGGCGCGACTGCGCGGAGTGTTTGAAGGAAGCGGGTCCTGAATACATGCGCGTTGCATTAAAGAAGCTCATATCAAGTGCCCTATTTTTCATTGCTGTGTGACCTACTGCAAATACACATGAATGCTGTCAATAAAAGTAATATGTATGTTCATGAAACGAGTTCGCAAAAGTAATATATGGTTAATAGAATACGTGCTGGTGAGCATTTTGTTCTTGTCATGAACACATGATGAAGCCAGCTAAAATATGTCTTGCGTCATATGACGAGGCCAGCTAGAAATTATTGTGTGTTCGTGACTTTGTCAAGAACACATGGCATAGCCAACTAAAATACATATAGTGAAATATATTTTCAACAATGTATTGCTATATGTATCAGAAATGCATTTGAATATGCAAACTATTTTCAAATACAAAATATTTTGAAATAAAAATACAGGAATACATTCTGCTCTAACAGAAAAACAAACGCAAAAAAATATTACGTTCGAAAATTTTATATTCGGAGGTATTATAACTTTAAAAAATTGTTTAAAAATTGTATAAACAGTTATATAAAACCATTTTGAATCGAAGAAAAAAAATACTCACTGCAAAATTTAGCCTGAATTGCACCATTCAAGTTTTTGCTTTCAAAGTACGATTTTCGCAGAAGTAAGATTTGGGCTTTTGCGAAGCGATAGGAAAAGTGCGCAGTAGTTTATTGATGGATGGAAAAATGCTTTCCACCAGAGCTAGAGTGCACTTTTTCTTGGCATTCCTTACCTTTTTGAGGGAGAAAAAGCCAAATCTATTTAGCCGCTCAATAATATTTTCGATATGTTAACGCCTACAATATTTGGGTTCTTCAAGAATAGTCGACACACAGGTGAGGGGTATGATTTGTTGTGTCTCCCGAATAAAGAATGGGATGAGGAGAGTCGGAAACAACTTTGCTAAATAATAAAAAAATGTACTCTTAACAAAACGCTCCTTTTCTCAGGTACAAAAAGAGAAATGTCAGCTTGAACATTTTGTTTTTTTGGAAATGCAACGACTCCTTGAAAAATTTAACAAGATACATCGGCCCCTAGAATATCACGATACAAGTAATACACAAAAAACGCATTCAAATTAATAAATAGAACAAATAATATTTAAAACTTATATTGCTATGAAAAAATATAAACAAAAAAATATATTTTTAAAATGCTATAGCAAAATATTTTTGTCGCAATTCTGTTCATCCTTGAATAGAACTTAGTCTACCGTATACCGAAAACCAAATGAATTAGCTTGCTTTTAATTGTTAGACTGATTTGCGTTACAAGAAAATGTTGAACTGATAACATAATGTGCCCCTATGAATTAAATCAGGGGATTCCAGACTATTCTACAACTTGGCTTTCTTTACCTAGTTTATTTTATTTGCTACAGAAATATGCCACCAAACATTTATTGCCATAACCCAAATTTGCACTTATGTGATAATGTCGTTATTCCAGTTTTGTGCGTTCCCACCTCCAATGTTTACTAGCATTTTTTGTGCATGGCTGTTTACCATGAGCGTGGTGGGTTTTCAACTGTGTACCTTAATAACCTCTTTTACCTTGCAGAATTTTTCACGTAGATGGAATTATAATTCGTACGCACCTAGACAACGACATTGCTAAGCACGGAAATTGTAAAATGACGGGACCAAGTGTCTTCAAAGAAAGTTTAAACAAATATGAAGTCGCAATTGTGAGACTCATTTTTTATTTTGCTTTTGGTAGTGTAGATAATCGACCAGTTGTACAAATTCTCTGCACTTGATTACCTGCAGAAAATAGCGCTTTATGTTCAAGTGTATTATATTTTGTGACTCCAGCTTCATGATTATCAATCTGTATTAAATCAGAACCAATTTTACAAGCTAATATTATATATACTTAGTCCTGATAAAATGAATTTTGCATCCAATGTAGTACAGTGATCGGGTGATTAATAAAATACATAAACATAGTTGGAGTTTCCTTTCATTTTTATTTGATTCAATTTAAAATAATTAAAAAAAGTTTTAGTAGATCGCCTAATGACTATTATTTGGAAAAGCGTGTTATTCATTCGAATTTAAAAAAAACGTATATCTTGATCTTACAAAAAAACACTTACTTTTTGAAGAGAAGAGAGGTCAATCACCCCGCCTTTTCGAATCCTTATAACTAAGTATATTTTTGTCCGCGAAAACCCCGGGGGGTCAGGGTCGTGGATTACGGCGAGGTAGGACTACATTCCTTTGATATTTTTAATTGTAGGTTGATTGCATTTGTTGTCATAACGAGCCTCTGAACTCATGCGGAAGTGTGTGGCGATGTTTGTGTGTATTATTCCAGTTACCATTTAGCCGGTGAACAATATAGAGGGTGTCCCTTTAAAAAAGTTACAATGTGTATTTAACAGTAAAACAGTATGCATCGACAAACGCTAATTCTTTTCTCAAATGTAGCATTAGATATCCGAATCATACGCCAAATGTTTGCGCAAACCGATATCTTAATTACAAGTCAAACGTGTTTTTTCTTAAGCTTTCACTGAAAGAATTGCGTCCTTTTTGCCCGTTTTTGGTTGCTGGCGCTTTGTCGCGCATTCGAGATCTATGTCAAGCAATTTTCCCACTCAAAAATTAAAAACAATCGCTCATAACTTTTGGAGATTATAAAAGTTAGTGCTGAAACTGGCATCAGGTTCGGACCTCTAGTGTTTTATTTGGGTGGATTATGAGTGTTCGTCGATGCTTATTTTAGTTTGGAGTTGAAAAAAGCCAAAATTTTCGGTGACACCCAGTAATATAAAGTATCTCCAAGAATCCCTTTGCTCAACGCTGCACAATTTGCATTATGATACCTATTTGGCAATGAAGAGGCGTCACATACTTTTCGGTGCATTCAGTGCAACGCAGCACTGAATACAAATAAAGAGGGTGATCATCTGCATTGCACCCATTCAACTTCATGAGACCCTATTACAATCGGTATCTAAAACCTCTGGGGAACACGAACCCTATGAATGTTTGGAGTAGCGTTTTCTCAACGGGGTTTGTCAGGTTAAAAAAGCAAGCGAATAAGGATTGTCTCCCTCGGATTCTGCTGTTGGGTGCGATAGAACTTCCTGTAAAACAGAGAATTGGCAAGAGTCCAATATATACAGAAACAGAGCAGCCTGCCCAAATACCTGCTTGGCCACACGTGTGATGTCATTGAAAAACTTTCTATAGGAACCGTCAGGATATTTTATTGTTTCGAAGCATTTTTTCCCAGATATCTTTGGGCGATTTCAGATGCCCATTAAAGTCTTTCTAGGGCGGGATGTACCCGCCCAGAATTGCTAAATGATGTAAGATACCCGTCAAAATGTATATCGAGGCCAGAAGTGTCTGTCCCAATATTTTCGTCAAAGCACGGCACACATTATGTTAGGTTTAACCGTGCCGTCCTTGGAAATAACCTTTTGAAAATACTATTCACAGTTACAGTTTCTTTTTTAACAATGTATTTAGGTTACAGTTGCATTTACACAACAATAAAAGTTACAGTTACAGCTACTTCGGCAGAATAACTAATATACTTTCAACGTGTTCAAATCTGTATGCAATAAAGAAATGGATGACAGAACAACCTGAGCAAAGTTTATAATTATTTGGAGATTTTTGAAAACTAAATTTTTCGAGATATATTTAATAACACCGTGTTATTATTTCCTCTATTTTGTATAAAAAGCTTCTGCATGGTGGGAAAGTCGTAGAGGATGAATACCGCAGTCGTGGAGGTATGAGCCCTTCATCGCTGTGCTTCACTGGTGAACTCAACATTAGGACGCAGTCGCAAGAAAAAGTCGTAGTCGTCATCATCATCGCATGTTGGCTCTCATCTTACTTCTTCAGAAAGGCAGAGTGCGCTGCATTCCTTTTCAAAAAGCAGCAGAGAACGCATTTTCTGCGCTTCATTCATCCATGAAATTTTTAAATTTGAATGCACCACTCCAGGTAGAAGGAGCTAGTCAAACCTGACGTTTTCAAAAAATCTACAAATTAAATAAGTAGATATACTCTGTACCGGTAGAGGGCCTCCAACAAGAGACTCCCTGCTTAAAAGAAGACGAGGAGGAATAAAACGTTCTTTCTGGTCTCGCTCCAAGTGGCTGACGCTTCTTCGATACATGGTGTCAGAAGTGGGGTCTTTATAGTACAACGAACGCCGAGATGGAACATCTGCCCCTCCCGAGTGCCTAGTGCTTTCTGACGGCGCCGGAGATAATTGGAATGAAGTTCCGGCTGCGTATCGAGCTGTTCTTCAAGGCCACAGCACCAGCGAAAGAAAGGGCGCCAGCGCAGAAAGCAGCCGTTTTCGTGCGTGAAGCTGGACAAGGAGCCATTGACGTATTTAACACATTTCCACTGACAGCGGCTCGATGAGAAGACTACGATTCCATCGTCCAAGCCTTCGAGGACTACTGTAGGCCGAAGTGCAACGAAACATCCGAATGGTACGTGTTTAGAGCAAGACAGCAGAAAGAAGGCGAAAGCTTCGAGCAGTATCTTCGCGACGTGCAGCTCAAGGCTCAGACAGTGCAACTTTGGTGAACCGAAGAACTCCATGGTCAGAGACCAGCTAGTCTGCGGAACGACAGACAAAACATTGCGTTCTCGTCTTCTGCGAGAGAGGAACCTTACTTTGGAATTGGAGACATCGAGTTCTGCAAAGCCGCGGAGTTAGCGGCAGAAACTCAAATTCTGGGTAGCTTGAGTAGGCATAGTACGCAACCAGATTATGTTTGCTGCCGCACTCGAAAAGGTCTACACCGACTCGCTGCCAAGGTTGGTCCGGGACTCGTCTGAGCATTAAGCATTCCGACGGTTGCCTATAAGCGAAATGACAACATGTGGAACATTGGCTGACTAGTGCCTTGATGTCCGCGTTCGTTGGAGGCCAGTTCATTAATAGCCTCGCTCGCGCCAGGCTTTTGTCTAATCCTAAATGTCCTTCATGCAGTCGGTGCAACATCTCTTTACGGATACGTTTTGGTATCACCACCCTGCTGCCTCGCAGTAGCACGCCGTCGATGCACGTAAGTTCCGAGGAGAGCGGTGCAAGCTCTCCAACGACTGCATTTCCTTCTTCTAGAGCTTTTATGACTTGCCTTAGTTCTAGGTTGTCCCAGGTGGCCGACGCTAATTGGGCCTTCATGTTGTCGCTGACAAGGCTTGTGAGCACACCGGTGGCGTGGATGCCCAGAATCGCACCCTCGCGGGTGAAGCAAAGATTCACCGGGTCAGCAAGTTGTCAGTAGTACCAGGACGAGCACCTCAAAAGGAACAAAGGCGTCAGTGTGGCTACTGTGGAAGGAGCCTTCAACCAAGAATGTGTCCTGCCTGGGCAAAATGTGTAGGGCTTGCAAGAAAAAAAAATCACCATCTTGCTCCGCTGCTTCCTGCAGACGTCGACCGGATACGCGATGACAATTCATGGTGTCGCAAAGCCAGGGTTGAGCATTGTGCGGCTCCTCGATCGTACAGAGTGTGCACCGAGGACGGGCAACATTACCGATGAAACAGAAGACACCTCAGGAAAATCGCTGAACCGTTCGAGCCAGGCGGAACTTCCGTCGAAGATGAGCGCGCGACGAACAGTACACGAGAGCTTCAGCAGCTCCTTACGAAGCACAGCACCCAAGCCCACTCACTCCTACTGTGTGAGAACCGACCACATCGCTACTGCTTCAGCCAGAAAGCCGGACACCAGCTGTCCTTGAAGAAGCAGCGGCAACTCTTCCGTCAAGCACTGGTGCCGCCCCGCCCAGCTTGTGGCCCAGCCATTAAGTACACCAGCAGAAGCGGGTGACCCAACGCAATGTCTGCACAGAACCATGCGACAGCGGAGAGTACCAACAGATTACACTACGACCATAACTTTATACAACGAACATAGAACTTGACGTTTGTTGTAGGCGTTTACGTTATGGTCATCTTGATCATCAAGGAAAGGAAGATGTACCGGTAAAGGGCCTCTAACAAGCGGCTCCCTGCTGAAAAGAAGATGAGGAGGAATAAAACGTTCTTTCTGGTCTCGCTCCAAGTGGCTGACGTTTCTTCGATACATACTCAAAGGTGTTACATTAAAGCCAAACGTTTCACGAGCGCGTCGCCGTACAAGTGCACTTGCTGTTACGTCCACGATATTCGCCATGTGGTACGTGCCTCAATAAAAATGAGTAGAAATGTTGTGGCCAAGGCACTTAACTTCTAAGATGTACTAAATAATTTCAACCGTTTTGCCTGAATTTTGATACAAATGCGTGTATTACGTGACTTGATAATCATGAATGAGCCTGCCTGGCGGACGTAACTTTATACACAACGGAGCTAAAAAAAGGTTTCACATTTTCCAGAGACAAAGAAACTGGCATCTCATCACAGCGATCATTACTGTTTCTACAAGCGACCTGCAAGACCTAAGCGTTGGCAGTGAATGTATCTGCCGCATTAGTGCCACCAATGTCGGCCTCAATGCAGCAAGAAACGTGTACTGTTCACCTTGTGGAATGTCGAGTGCCTTGGCACCCGTTTCATCGTCTTAGGAATACAAAAATGCATTAAAATATCGCAAAAACGTGAGACAGCTCTTGGTAAAACCTGGCAATACTCCCCTAAATTAACTTCTCACCGTATTTTTGTAGACGCCGCACTGCGAGGGCGTCTGAGACCACCTCCATCTCGTCTTTCTAGGCATCCTCGACAAACATAATTTCCACTTTATTTATTTATTTATTCGGTTACCTACAGCGCCCTTGCTAGGGCATTATTGTAGGTGGGAAGACAGTTCAAGACATACACAAATGCATAGTTCGTAATAAACAGCAGGCTGTGTGACGCGGGAACTTTGACAATGGCAGAAATAGCAAAATATGTAGATGATAACACCACAACAACTTTACCACAGAAACACCAAGAAAAAGATGATAAGATATTGACAGCAAAACATAGATAACTTATTTAACAGAAAATTTTGCAGCATGGTAAAAAATGAGAAATGTGGAGCAGAAACAATTTCAACTGGTAAGTTGTTCCAATCATGTACTGTACGGGGAAAGAAATTATACTTAAATATGTGTATTCTGCACCTGTATTCGTGGACTTTCATAGGCTGATCTGTCCGGCGAGACACATAAGTTGGTTCTTTTATGTATTGTTCTTTATTAACGCCATTTCTGTTATTAAATATGTTATAAAATATGGACAGTCTAAGATATTTTCGGCGGTCAGCAAGCGAAGGCCACCCTAATTTGGTACATATAGCAGACAAGCTTTTAGAGAAATCATAATCGCCAGTCACAAAGCCGCGCTGCACGTTTTCGTATGCGTTCGAGCTCATCTATACTTGTCTTAGTGTAAATATCCCACGCGGTGCAAGCATATTCTAAAATCGGACGCACGTTTGCCATACATAAAGTTTCTTTGAGTTTTGCAGGTGCTTGCCTAAAGTTACGTTTAAGGAAGTTCAATGTGCGGCTGGCCTTAGAGGACGGGTAATTAACATGATAGTTCCAGGGTAGTTTGCTGGAAAAGAGAACGTCTAGGTACTTATAATCTAAAACAACAGATAAGATTGTGCCACCAAGAAAATATTCCGTGAGAAGCGGTTGTCGTTTGTTAGAAAACTTGACCAGATTGCATTTGTTTAGTATCAGGGTCATCTGCCATGTTTGACACCAGGATAAAATTTTGTTCAAGTCATTTTGCAAAAGTTGAGAGTCCGCTTCACATGTGATGTCACGGTAAACGCAGCAATCATCGGCATATAATCTTACGGGACTAGAAATATTTACAGCTGGATCGTTTATATATATAAAAAAAGAAGGCACCGAGCACAGATCCTTGCGGGACACCTGATAAGACGCTTACATATGACGAATTCAAACCGTCGAGGACAACAGTTTCCTTCCTTTCAACGAGATAGGCTTCAAGCAATTTAAGGAGTGTATTTGGAATATGAAAGATAGATAATTTTTGCAGCAATAGAGTGTGTGATACTGAATCAATTGCTATCGAAAGTCTAAAAAGACACAATCAACTTGGCTACCATGGTTATACGATGTAGGGATATTATAGGTAAACTCTACTAATTGTGTATCGCAATAAAATCCCGTCCTAAAGCCATGTTGCGTTGGGTGAAAAAAATATTACCTTGTAGGTGACTAATTAAGTTAGTGTAAATAATGTGTTCTAGTGTCTTGCAGAAAGCGCTTGTCAGAGAGATAGGTCTATAGTTAGAAGTTTTTGTTTTGTCTCCACTTTTATGTGCAGGGACTACATTTGCATTTTTTCCAATCAAGAGGAAACTCACTTTGTTCAAATGATTTTCTAAACAACACTATTAGATATGAGGCGACAGAGGGGGCACAATTTTTCATAATATTGTTAGAAATGCGGTCTGAGCCAGGGGCTGAGCCTATCTTGATATTCTGTGATGCCATGCTCCGAACACTCTATGTCATCCATAAGCGAAAACCCATTGAAATTTCGTAGGTTACCAACCATGCTGCCTGGCTGAGTGAACACTGACTGGAAGTACAAGTTGAAGTTTTCAGCCTTGACTTCTAGATCGTTGGTATAGTCTATACCATCCACTACATCAGGGATAGAAATACTAGAATTTTTCTTGTTTTTTTACGTATTTCCACACTTCCTTAGGGTTTCTTTTGAGTTTTTCAGAAAGAGTTCCTCCGTACTTGTTTTGTGCCTTGCGCATTTCTTTTGTTATGTTCCTATTCATTTTTTTCATCTTAAAGTAAAACACAGTTTCTCTCGATTGACAATACCGGCGAAACAAACGATTATTTTTGCTCATCGATGTTCGAACTTCTCTATTCTTTCATCCACGGTTTATCGTTTCGGCGCTTTGCCGATATGATACGTGATGGAACAAACGTCTGGGTTAAAGATTACATTTTTGTCTTAAAAAAATTCCAAGCTGAAATAATATCTAAAGCTGAAGTATGCAGCTGGAATTCTGGAAACAATGCATCTAGTTCACGTGATAGCGAACCGTAGTCCCCGTTTTCATAGAAAACACTTTCCGTGGTTGTGAGCTGCGACGGCGCGTTGCATTACAGCACATTTTTGCGACAACAACCTCATGATCGCTTATACCAGGTATTGTAAGAACAGGGGACATAACATTACGGTCACTGCAAAAAACAAATCTAGCACATTAGCACTCGTAGGACCAAGCGTTGTTGGCGTTTCCACAAACTGTAATAATGAGTGTGCATTGATCATATCACGAAAAGGTGTATAAAGAAAAGACGTGGTCTAAATGATTGGCTGAAAAGAGACCCATTCTACATTTGGCAGGTTAAAGTCGCCCGCAAGAATGGTATATGTTGCGTCAAGGCTCAAAAGGATATTGCTTAGTTGAAGGAGGGGCTGTGCAGTGTTTGCGCCTGGTGGTCTATAAAAGGAACCAAACGCTACAGAGGAGCCATCCCGGAGCATAACTTTACACCAAACAGTTTCACATGCGTTGCGTTCGATATTGACAGAGAGGCTACTAAGACTATTATGAATAAGGACAAAGACACAACCACCCTGCACGCTGCGATCTTTCCTGTACGTGGTATACGTGGATGGAAACATTTCACTGTCCATTATTGCATTATCAAGCCAGGACTCTGTGCCAAGGACCACGTGTGGCTTTATTGTTTCCAAGAGGGAGGCGAATTTTATTATTTTGTTCTTTATGCTCCGGCAATTCACGACAATGCAAACCAAGTCATTTTTATGGACAATTCTTTGTTTCTGCCTAGTAGTCGGGAGTGGCTATCTCTCCATCTTCGTCAAAGTGTCCGTAGTGCTGTCGTACATGTAAGCCTGATTAGCCATTTTTAGCTTGTTGAAATGCAGTTTGAAGTCCCCTCCGCGGTCCTTAGCAAACTTAAGCAACCTTTGTCTTTCCAAACGAAATTTTGCGAGTAGTCCTCACTAATCACAAACTCGGATCCTTTTAGCCTTCCAACGACTGAGAGTATTCGCTGCTTATCTTGAAATGATAGGAACTTCATTATCACGGCCGCTTTTTTGTGAGCGTAAAACACCCCAGTCTATGAGTTCTTTCGATCGCAGCAGAGTCAATCTCGATGTTCAGTTTTTCGGAGCAAAATGACACAATCTTTTCCTCCGACGTAGCCCATGTTTCATTTTGAACGTCTGAAATGCCAAAAAATATTAAGTTGTTTCTGCGAGACCTATTATCTAGGTCATCATGACAGTCCTGTAAGGTAGTGATACTTGAAGCAAGCTTATCGGATTGAGTTGGAAGGCGTGCCATTTCAGCCTTTATCGGGAGTATGGATGCTACATCAACTTCGACCTGCTTTATCTTGTCTGTTAGTGCCGTCAACTTTTTTCGAGAATCTGCTGGTGATTTCTAAAAGAACGGACTTCTTCAAGAATTTCCGAAATGTCTCTGTTGCATTGACGGTATAGTAATGATAACGTCAAACATCTGCTTTTCCTGCTCGGGAGACAGGGGCCCTGAGGTTTTGCTCTACGTCACCGGCAAGCAAAAGTAGATTTTGGACAAGACGCGTACATCCCAAACCAAACGAGTTCACAAAACGTACAATCACAGTTGCAGCCGTAGTGGGTTCTGGCGCCAATTTCTTGAAAAGTTTATCGTCAATAGGAAGGTAAGAATAACACACCTGAAGGAATACGAGGCGTAAGTTTCTAGCGGCCATGTCGGCGTCAGATCCCGAAGTGACAGTGTGCGACAGTAGCTTTTGTAGTTTTCTGCCGTGATCGAATGCCCAGCGTTGCCAGTCGATGTGATGGTCGAGGAGTGCCGGTAGCGATGTCATGTCCAGCTGCGAGGGGTCATCCCAGAACACAAAGGCCTGGCAAACTTGTTCTTGGTAGGCGTTGTCATCCGAGTGGAAACACGCCGTCGCTGCAGCGTCATGGAAGGCTGCCACGAACCGCACCACCTGAAGGAATACGAGGCGTAAGTTTCTAGCGGCCATGTCGGCGCCAGATTCCGAAATGACAGGGTGCGGCAGCAGCTTTTGTAGTTTTCTGCCGTGATCGAACGCCCAGGGTTGCCAGTCGATGTGATGGTCGAGGAGTGCCGGTAGCGCTGTCATGTCTAGCGGCCAGGTGTCATCCCAGAACACAAAGGCCGGGCAAACATGTTCTTGGTAGGCGCTGTCATCCGAGACGAAACACGCCGTCGCTGCATCGTCATGGAAGGCTGCCACGAACTGCACCACCTGAAGGAATACGATGCGTAAGTTTCTAGCGGCCATGTCGGCGCCAGATTCCTGTAGAGTGAATTCCAGCGAGTAGCGTTACGAACCGGAAAGTATCTCCCTAGTTTCTTTTTCACAACTTCCGCCGCTCGGGTAGACTGGCCTTACTTATCCCGAACAAGTGTAAGTTCTTCGAACGCGGCAGTTGCCATCTGACGGATAGTGCTGACTGTGCAACCCTTGTCCACATCCACATTCGCCTCTAAGTTCAACGTATGTGTGGCGGATCTCCTTTGCTTGGGCAGGTGCAGCACTTCGCCTGAGGAGTGGTTCACGACGAGGCAACTATTTTAGAGGATCGTCAGGTCTTCAGGAGTTCGGGTGTATGCTTCTTGGTCCTCGAGTGCCATCTCTCCGAAGTGGCTAATTAAAATAAACATTAATCTTTTCAAATGAGCGACAGCAAAAATGTACCGTAATCAGTTAGTAAAAAATGTAGACATTGAAAGTCTCATTACCGTAACCTTCGATTTCGCTGCTTATGATATCAAGAGCACAACCAGAGCTATATTTCTACTGCGTTTTTATGATTATGTACAAGGGAAATATTCTCTGGCGAGATTAATGTAATTTTGCCCGAACCAAAAACCTCCTTTGTCTCCAGCTCCACCTTTCTTACAACATTAAAAAACGAGGGTAATCATCTTGTATAGTCTGAATGTCAAGGATTTTACACTAGCGTACTTACACAAGTCTGACACAAAGCCCCTTGGCCAGCAACTTGTTTGCTATATAACTGCAAGAACACAATCAGACAATTTTTTCAGTCGTTTATTCATGAGGCCTAAATGTTGCACTCGTGTATACTATGACATTGACCCAGTCTTGGAGATATTTTTAGGCGACGATAGCCGAATACGGCTCGTTCATTGAGCACAAGCACTGCGTGACCACATGGGTTGGCTCCGTCAAACTCGGTGCCTTGGCTGATATTCGCGCTGGAGCTCGTACCGAATTGCTGTAACAACGATATAAGCAGCCGGACTCTAACGTTCAGAGCACCACACGTAGTCCGTTAACGGCCAAACCTAACGCGAGGCTATGAGAGACATAGGCGACACGTAATAGGCATCAGATCAGACGACCGACTGTTCTGACTGCGCGTTGAGGACTTAATCTCTGCTCGATGCTCTTTAAACGCTTCAGCGAATGCAAGTGCGTGAATAGAAAAGCAAACGTAACAAAACGAGCTTGAAGCACCGGCGAACTGTTGAGCGATCAGGGTTATAGTAATTATGAGAAAGGGAACAAAATGACAAACACAATGACGTCTAACAACACAGCTGTGTTTTGATACGTCCTTGTGTTTGCCCTGTTTTTCATGTTTTCTTCTTGTTTCAGGGTTACCTTAACCACGAACCAAAACAGTTTCATTGTCTGTGTACTCTATAAAACTATCTTGAGTAGTATCTAGCGATTGAAACGAAAACACTCCGTCTCTTTAATAGTTTAATTATAACATGTCCAAATTCAAATTTACCAAAGCAAGCATTTGTAAGAAAGAAAAAAACAACAACTAATTCATCTACCTCAACGCTTTGACGAAGTTGGAACCATTGTCCGTCACAACTAGAGAAATCATGTTTTTGATCTTGAACTCGACGAAGATCACACAGAGACAGGACGCCAGAACGACATACATGTGACGACCATGAATCAGTTGGCACTCCGGTGTCGCAGATTTCCTATCCAGCGTGTCCTAGATGTAATGGTCCCTGACGCCGAGGCAGCTCCTTTAAAATGCGACACATTTTTACACCTTTCTTTTAACCGACGGCATGTTGATTCTCACCGATTGAAGGCTGACCAACAATCGGCTATGCAGCAAACGAGGGAGACATTTTCTAAGGCCTCGGCAGAAGATATCTTAATTTTCAAGTGTATTTTTGTGACTTGTGCCACCAATGTATTTCGCGTCATGACCGTCCCTGATGGCTGTAGGCAGTGAATCAGGTTTAGGAGTTGCTTGTTTTCTTGTTTTCCACGAAGAGAAGCACCGTAGACTTTTTATGACAAAATCAACGATCCTGCGATCCAGATCAGCTTCCGGCACGACATGACAGCGAAGACAACGCTCTTCAATACTGAGAAAGCTTTCAAGTGTTTGGCTCTTTGTTCCAGATTTTGTAGACAACGAACATAGCTCTGAAGATTCTCCATTTTTTTTCCGGCTGTCAAGTTCTTGAAGGGCGGTTGGGTGTTTCGTCTGAAAGGAGAAATACACAAAAACAACACTTATAATCAAATATCCCAAAGCACGATTAGAAAACCAACATATAAAGATAAGCAGTGCATGCGGTTCAGTGGAACTCTCGAAAAATAGGGTACCAAACTTACCACAATATATTTTTTTGAGATTGAATGACGTCAACTCTCTGGACGTATGTTGATTTTTGCAGTGCTTTGAGCGGGCAGTTAAGTTGTCTCTGTTTACTTTGACGAGGTAAAAATGTCTTTCGTACCACGGCCAAGGTAACGCGTGCCCGTCGTCAATCATGATGACATCTTCAATAAAGGATTGGGATCAATTATCCTCAGCTATTTCTTAACCAAGGTGATTTAACCAGAGACTGGGGTAGAGAAGAAACATCAAAACGTAGAAGGGACAGAAAATAGACAGGATGGCGTCTCAAACTCAGCTAACTGGCTTATTTAGTCCACCTCCTTATATAGTCTCAATGTCAATGTCATCTCCACTAACACAAAGCACAAAAGTACGAAGTCTATACAGTTCAAGCGCCGCAATCTTCATCACGCAATGCAAGAACTTTGACAATCATTACAGGTCGACGACATAAGGCAACATCCATTCACCTTCAAACTTGAACAATATAATCTCTTCCCCTTCTATTCTAAACACAGTTCGTAATTCTGAATCACAACATGCCCTCTCTACATAAAAAAGGAAAAGGAAAAAAAAAAAGGAAAAAAGAGAAAAGAAAAAGAAAGTGAAACGGTAGTTGGGCCAATACACTTAAGAACCACACAACGCAGAAATGTTTTACAGGTTTTTGAAAAAATCACAAGCAGGTCGCACTTCAAACAACCTAAATAACAAATGAAAAATATTACATTTTTAGAAAGCCGTTTGAATTGCTTTAAACTATAGTGAAGCCTGACTTATGCAGTTTCCTATAGACTTTATCAGCACAGTCTCCCTTACTACTTTCTTTTTACATCGTTCCTTTTTTGTGTGTTATTTCCGTCTCCGACCAGAGCGCCGTGCAGTTGTTACATACATGAATATGTTTTGCTATTTGGGAGTTTTCTGTATTGTTCTTTAGCTTTCTTTCATGTTCGTTAATTTGTCATTTATGCAGCGTGACGTATGTCATACATACTTAAATCCACAATCCCATGGTATCTCATACACAATACGAGTCTCGCAACATACCGACTTTTCCCGATGAGCCTTTATGCACTCACTCTCACCTCTTTGAAAAGGCGTCAGTTTACTTAATCTAAAATCTGAACTAAAGACCGTGTTTACTCCAAACTGCCTCGTCATGCCTTCAGGTTGTGCGAGATGTCATGAAAATTTGGGATTACTGCAAAGCGGTTCCTTGATTTCTCTTCGGTTTCTCTCCTGCCTTTAATAAACAATTCTAATTGCCGTTTTATAAAACTGTGATCATAACCTACACTAATCAACCTTTTCCACTGTCTTTCTACATATTCAGGGATATGATGGACATATGACCTTTCTAACGCGTTCCTGACCGATCACTTAACAATCCCCGCCTTCATGGTCTTCGAATGACAACGCATTCTTGGCGAAACCGGTTTATATTGTTTTCCCATATCTCCAACATAACCCTCGATTCACGTGAATACGTAAATCGAGAAACTGCAGAACATCATCCTCAGGTCTTTCCACTGTAAACTTAAATTCTGGAACCGCTAATCTTATCAGAATTTCTATAGTTTCTGTTAGACCTTCTGTAAACGTGCATATTAAGATGTCATCGACATATCATCTCATTATTGGCGTACGCGGGGAAAATTCCTGTAGATTATAGTGCACCGCACGATACAAGGAGTTTAAGTAAACTTCTTCTAAGATCGCTGCGACTGATGACCCTATACACACACATTCGTTTTGTAAATACTTTCTTCCTTCGTACTCCACTACCGTGGACTCCAGATAAAACTCCAAAACTGTTAAGAAACTTTCTGCCGATATACGTGGACCCGATTGGAACTTAACGAGATTGAGCTCCAAGGCCTTCCTCACTCTCTGCATTACCCGGGTATTTTCTACGAAATAATACAAGTCCTTAATGTCCATCGATAATACTGAACAACGCCTCCCATGATGAGTCTCCAAACTGTCAATCAATTCATTTGAATTTCTAAGTGATAATAAATTCTCTAGGCATGCGTAACCTAACCACTTTTGTAGAAACTTGGATACCACTTTCTGCCATGTCCCCGCTCTCATTCATGACCGCACGAAGGGGCATTTCAGGCCTATCGTCGTTTAGGAAAAACTTGATGCCCAACGTTGAATTCATTGCACTTGTGATACATTTCGCTACATCCTTCAATTCATCCTCATTCAGTACTGCAGAAATGTTTATTTTCAACTTTGCGATGTTCCCTGCGCATTCCGAAAACAAGGTATCCATTGCCGTTTTTTTTTCTTAAATACTGCCTAGGTAAAACTGCAAACCGTCCGGACTTATTTGTTTCTAACAACTTTAGGGACTTCGTTTGCAACTCCCTCTTAACAGCAGTGACTTCTTTGAAATTTCTTTTTCTTTTGGGTACGTTACATCCATTACTTATTCCATCCTACTGATTGCATTATCTATAAAAGCGACCTTTTCTTCTGGGTTACACATTCTGGCTACTGTATGAATGGAAGACAACACGTCAATCCTCGAAGGCTTCGAATTCAGACAACACTTCGGTCCCTTAGCTAAAACTTCCACCGTCCTAGGTGATAATCCTTTGCCACGTGGATTTACAACAGACTGCCGGGGCTCACACCATCCAACAGATCGAAACCACGATTTCGGACTCCCATTAACATCCGACTTCAACTCTTTGATACTGTCTAGGACATGCCTCCGCTTCTCAATCCATAGTCGGTAAACAGAGTTCTTCTGGTGCTGCTTTCATTGCTGGTACTCACGGTAGTGCTTGAAATTGTCTCCCAGGTCTATTTCTTCTTCGTCTTTTTAAGTCACTACTTCTCTCTCTTTTTCTTTCTCTCCTTAGCGCATGTTTTTCTTCTTGCACAGTTAAAAAGGAATCGAAATACAGACAAAGCAAAACGAAGAGACCGGTCGGTTACAAGAATGGGGAAGGGAAATGGAGGCCAGACAATTTGCAACTTGTGGAAAATAGGGCTAGTATAGAAAGCGCAGAAAGGAATGAACAAAAGAAGTGTAAACCACCATGAAATACATTCCTTTTGATTTTTTTAATCTGTTTAGGCAATGCAAAAACTAAAAAAATATAAACGGAAGACCACATCAATTACGGCATACCCAGCCACCGTACCATGCCCCTGGTTGCACGGCCCCTAGGAGAGGGCAAGTCGGCCAATAGAAATACGAAATCTGAGCCCACGGCTTGGATTTGTAAAGCAAGCGTGAAGACTATAGCCTCTTAGCAGGTGGTTTGCAGCGCACGTGCAAATAAAATGTAACCTCGCGGTCGACCCCCGTCGTAGCGTTTGACGCTGAGGTTGACCGTGTCTATGCGTCTCCGCGAGTCGAGTGTTTATTTTTAACGCTTTGCGGAGGCGTGGATGAGGCGGGGGTGCTTGAGGAGATCAGAAAGAGTGAAGACGTGGCGAGAGGGTAGCGGAAGAGATTGAAACAAAAAAAGAAGTCCGAAATCTGCGTCCCCGCTGCAGGAAAAAGAAAATGAGGACAAAGGTGGAAAAATGCCCGTCCCCTGCGGCTAAGGTTTGCAGCGAACGAAACATTCTATATCTCTTTTTTATTTTTGCTTTCCTGTCAATAGCCTAAATTCGCCATTTTCTTATATGTAGGCTCAACGCCACTCGAGCCATCAACAAAGACAGGGTTCATTTTTACGAAAGGTAACAGTAACTCGGTGGTTGCTGTTTCGTTACTTTTACAAAAAGTAACTAAGTTGCCGTTACAGTCACTTTTCTTTGAAAATCTTACCAGTTACATTTAGAAGATACCAAAAAAGTAACGAGATACAGTATCTCGATATTAGTAACGCGATAATAGCCGAGGATGCAACGTGACCGAGGAAGAGATCACGTGACTCTTGAGGATGTTGGCGTCGGGGAAGCCTCTTGGCCATTTTTTATCGTGCCACCGCAACGAGCAAACGTTCTGTGTCGGCTTTCATTCCCATGCGTGGGACTTACCTTCCAGAACAACACAGTTTGCGGATCAGAAGAAAAGGTCTATCAGTGACCCTGCTCATTGTGCCTTTTCGTCTGCTCGGCTTCAGAAATTTATCTAGCGAACATAGAAGGCGCCTAAGACGCCAAAGCGACTGAACAGGGAGGACACCATTTTCGGGTATTGTCACGGGGAACCTCTTCGGGGAGGGATCTGCGTGACGTCAGGGATCGGCGACACCAGTGGGGCTCCCTTCCCGATTCTGGTATTTACACGAAGGACGGGGAGCCGACAGGAATCTCAGTGATATCAAATGAGTTAGCGGTCATAGCCTCGACAACAGGGTTCGGTTCGAACTAAGGAGAATGTAGAAATAAGGGCGTACGCGGAACGGCAATACGTGATTTTTGCGGCAGCACTTGCAGGTGTAGAAGATGACGAACAGCTTCTCTGCTAGAAGGAAGAAGCTTAATAAATGGCTGGATGCAACACAAATAACTCGGAATATAAAATCAGTTGGGTAAGGAGTGGCTTGAGTAAGTTATTATTAATATTAAAAAGTCATTTGGTTGACTTTGATGACATTAGCAACAGCGCAAGCCAAAACAAGTTTGGCTATCGCAATGCCACTGCAGGTACCTTGCTCAGTAAATATGTTAGGTTGCTAAACACGAGAACAAAATTCCACCAATTGCAAAGAGATCCTAAACCAACGCAGAGAGTGTTCGTGCAGCCCGAGCAAAGCTGCTCAATCCTCATGGGAAGTCGATATCTGTTTGGCTTCGAGCAAAAACATGGCGGTGTTACCACGTGTTGAGAATTACTGAGCAAGCGTGTGATTTCTCCCACTGTGCGAACACCCCATACCATGATCAATATGTGTGAACGGCGGCGGACGTTGGGTTCGAGTTTTTGGATTTCTCTCTAAGTGCTACTGACAGTGTAAATGTCTGCATATAGTGCACATTCTTGGTTGTATTACTCGAACTACAGTACCTCTCAGTAATTTACTGAGTGGCGTTGTGAGTACCTTGCAAGATATTATTTTCGACAAAAAAATTAGTTTTTCCTAATTGGTCTGATCGCCTTTGTCTACAGCTGACTTGCGTCCGGGTTCAAGTACACGCAGGTTTTTATTGTATGGTTTAATTTACAACGTAATGTACAACTCAATGTGTGAGAAAAAACTTTCAATAACGTTTTTAACTTTAATATTTGACCCACGATCATTTTAGAGTTAAAGGGTTGAGGGGCTGAAGTAGTTTGATGGGGTGAAGGGTTTGTTGGGCTAAAAAGATTTGAAGGGTTGGGACGGTCCCATAGCGTATATAGCCTGAAGTGTTATTTTCAATGGGGATGTACCTTTGTTCTAACGATTTCATGACTCTATTGCGTTATTTTTTTGCAGGTGGATGCCTTATCGTATGTCACTACCCAGAAGGAGGTATTCGAAATGTCTTCTTTGATGATATCATTCTCGATGCATGTGTGGTGGTACAAGAAAAAATACCGCTTCTTATATTTCTATTTCGGTATGGAATGCGACATCGCAAGGCATGATGACATCCACAGTGTAAGTTCTCGAATAGTCTTCGTTGCAACAACATACGGAAATTTCCGCGGCACCATTAACCTAGTGGGCGACCGAACGTCAAGGGGTAAAACTGTTCATTGCTGCGATAGTTTGTGTTTCATAAAGAAAATAAAATTGCGCAAAAAGTGTGAGTCAAAGTCTGGCGAAGAGTGTAGTCAATCCTGCACGTTCCTCCCACCTTGCCTCGAGTTTTTCGCACTTTCGTTTATTATGTGGGACAAAAGAAACTGCCATGGAGCTCGCTGAGCGCTGTCATTGACACTCCAAACGATTGGCGTTGAAGAGAGGCCGAAGCAATTTAAAATATCAAAACTAACACCGCAGTCTTGTTAACAAGACCCGCACCGTCACAAATATTATATTAGTTCATTAATGTCACGAGCAAATTAACCGTAAAAGCGCAAAAATTAGTGATAAAACCACTTCTTATCGAAATAGAGGAAAAGGGGTGACGAAGAAGCCCATCAGACGACGCAACAAAAGGATCGGCTGTGGGACTCGGCCTCGGCTGGAGGGGCTTCCCTCGTAGACTACTCCTATTGACTTTTCGAGCACTTGACATTCTGCCACTGCATAGCGCAAGTTTTTATTTTTTTGAGTGGTCGTGATAATGTTCAACATCCTGACTTGTTTATTGTTTGCTTTTTTGTTCAGGGGTTTGCAGAATTATCGTGGCACCGAAGCAGCGGGCTTGCGCTGTTGCACAATGCCGTACTTCCGTCTAGTCGTTGGCGTCCAGAACAGCGTTCCTTGAAGTTGTTCTTCTCGCTAACCGCCCTTTTCACTCAGACATAGATATTTCAAAGGAATGGGTTCCCGCTATGACAACAGACAAATTTGGGCAAACCAAATACACTATTTTTGGTGAGAACGTCTTCCTGATGGCGCGTAATAAACCAATGTACGTGTGAAAAAACAACGCAGGTGTCGTTTGGAATAAAAAAGGCTCGTCTGAATCCGACGCTCTGCCCGCCGTATTTGGATTCAAGAAGGCAATGCATCGAATTCGAAATTACAAGCAAAAAGCAGACGAAACTAGGTAGAAATTACATTTTTACTGTTTTAAAAAAAGGTTTTTACGTTACTAGGTTTGTGGAGTGTGCTGGAAAGGCCGCGATGATTTAGCCGACTAGTGGGCTTCCACTGGCTTTTTCGTGTTAAGCGCCTTACATTAGTGTTCTTTTATTTCTTTTGACATCGTTGAAGTGAAATTAATTTCGGACCGACTCCGCAGCCCAAGATTGTTTTTGTTATCTGCTCTGCTGCTTCTTTACTTGAGAATAGAGGATTTATATTGTAATAACTAATAAAGCAATTCGTCATGCCATATTATTGGTGCGACTTATATTTTTTAGAGGTGCTCACATATTTTGAGGACACTTTTTTAACGCACTTATATGCTTCGTAATACTTTACTTCACACACACATATTTTCTTAAGGTTTTTTTCTTTAAAAACAAAAAGCCTGTGACATTGTTTCGTGAATTGAGATGTTCCTATAAGTTACGGTGTTGTTTTCCAGTATTAAGTTTCTAAGTAACGGGTTGCATCGTTTTGCTGTATAAATGCGATCGGATGATTACATTGCCTGGTGGTGTTCTAATCCAGCCAAAACATATTGATGCAAGCATGTAAATGTAGAGGACCAGAAAACTTTCGACGCCAAATTGAGTGCTAGTGGTCACACATTGCTGTTTTTTTTTCTAAAGCTCTAATTGAGTACAAATTGTTGGGAAACAAATACAGCGCTGCAGAAGGTCCAACTATCACAAGGATGACCCATGTGCGCAGTTATTCGCCTAGTCTAAGTCGCACGAGTGGGGGATGGCAGAAAGTCGCCACTGCCTTATCATCCGTCTCATTGCCGGGAAACTCTCCCTCCGCTAAAAACCGGTTATACATTTCCTTCAAATCACTTCAGCCTTAGTGAAAATGTAGCCTTCATGGTCACGTGTCTCGTGGCTGCCATTCATTAAGGCCAATGTGTCTCGTATTATTCTCCTATGATGACCGTTGTGGGAGAGTGGAGCTATTCCGGCTTGACGGGTCCCGTCAATAGCACTCCGTTTTAGAGTCGCCTTTTTACTTTACACTAAATAGCAGTCAGTACGTTCTGTCAAGACGGCATGGCGCGTTGTTACCCTTCAAGTCAAGCGGTTACTCGTATCTGCCCGTATAACTGCGAAGTCATTTTTCAGCTTTGTAAACGAAGGAAACGCGTACTTTGTCCAATTGATGGTCCTCTGTAGACATAACCCGTTATGATAAACCATTATGATGTGGGCTATAGTTCAGTTGGCGCAACTGCGATGTCGCAAATTGAAGAAGGCAAACCAGTCTACAACTGCCTTCAACTAATGCATCCGTAGAGGGAAATGGGAGTGCATTTTGTTTCTCTGCGCTTGATTGGAAGAGCAAAAATTTTAAGTAATATTAAGGCAGTAAATGTTTGGAACATTTGATAATCACGTTAATGAAAAGATCTACCACATGCAGTGTTTTTCGTTCGAAATGATTGCATTAAAAGCTTGCTAGAAAGCTTCATCTATGCATTTATATTCAATGATGGCCATGGTCTGCGTGAGCACGACGTCGGCGCTTTTTGGCAGTGAGGATTTACGTGCAAGACGATCACTGTACATCTTGAAAAAAAGTAAGATGGCACGAACTACGCAGTGAGACTGGATAAGTAACTTATTTTTATGCAGACAACCAAAATAAAGAGAGTACCAATTAAACATATTAAGATCTGCCAAAAAATGGTACTGCTTTCTTTTCTATGCTCACGCAAATATGATAAGATGCATGTTCTGCGTTCAAAAC
Organism: Ixodes ricinus; assembly: GCA_037355805.1. NCBI lineage: Eukaryota > Metazoa > Arthropoda > Arachnida > Ixodida > Ixodidae > Ixodes > Ixodes ricinus. The sequence continues at coordinate 1,371 of JAZHYW010010208.1, read as the reverse complement.
ATCACCCGCGCACTCAAAGTCTTTAAGAAGAGGTACATTCAAAAAAACAAGTGCCCGACAAAAGCTGCCCGGCTTAGGAAATAATGAAATGAAAGACCTCTTGTAGCCCACGAAGGGTATTAAATACACATTGAATATTTTAACCGTTCGTAAACATGCACGACGAGGTCAGTGTAATATTGTGACAGGACAGGCATCATAGCAATATATAAGCAATTAAGAAAACAATGACACCAACTTGACACAATAATAAAACAACTAGACCTTTGTGCATTCGGGAGTGAATATCTGATTACGGCAATTTTCGGACTTTCGTTCGCATCTTCCTATGGCAACATGCAATATGTGTTGTACGGTACTTTCTGTATAGGTCACGCACTATTCCTTGTAAAGCGACCTATGGAGCTAACGTTGCTTGGATTTGCGCAATTTGGTTTTACATTTTGCGGTTCACTGCGTTGCGAAGTTTTCTTTAACACATAAATACGAAAACTATGAGACGACATGGAAGACAAATAAGAAAAAGAGGAGCTTGTAAAAGCGCAGACTAAACACTGTTTATTTTTTTGTTTCTTCGTCCTCATTTATATGCCTCTTTAGAATGATAATGATTGCTGATAATTCTCGGAGTTCAAAAACTTAATGACCTCGCGGGCAATTGTAGAAAAAGGTGTGTTAGGAAACAAAACAAATGCTGGAGTTTTAAATGACGCGTATTGGTCTGAAAAGTCGTGAAAAAAACTGGAACAATCAATCTGTTTTATATCATTTGTAAAAGGTTTTGTATTGCTAGTTTGCTTCGTTTATGCTGTTGGTGCCATGGAGCTCATCTTTGCCCTGTTGTGCTGCAAGATCTTCGAAACAGTTATCTTTTTTTTTTTTGTTTTAAAGCTGTTCAGAGTTCGACTAACGCACGTGCCATTCCTTCCAGAAGCCACGTGAAAAGCTCCCATAATTTCACGCCGGGTCACGTCACTCGGTCTTTATGAGGTAGTTGTAGTTCCAAGGAAAGCTTCGCGGCTGCATCTTGCGCACTGTGAAACAAATCAGGAGAAAAACTCACCGTAAAAAGCTCACCGGGGAGACGCTCACCGGACAAAAGCTCACCTATTTTTTCAGACCCGGACAAAATCCCACCAAGAAAAATATGCCATGTTGGTCTTGACACAAGTGCCGACAACTTAGGTGCAGGCGTGCGACCCTAAAATGAAATGATAAATTGGATCTCACAGGCGCATGTTTTATTTAGTAGAGTAGAAACAAATTCATTTATCGACTGGTTAGAAGCGAATGCAGACCCTTACCAGCTCCAGCAGTCTTGGTAGGTATCGGTCTAACTGGAAGCCGTCGAAAATATTTCTCAGACGATTC